>VZUI01044165.1:0-295708 GCA_013401135.1 Cettia cetti
TGGATCCCACCAGGTTCCACTGGATGATCCCATGGATCCCACCAGGTTCCACTGGATGATCCCATGGATCCCACCAGGTTCCACTGGATGATCCCATGGATCCCACCAGGTTCCACTGGATGATCCCATGGATCCCACCAGGTTCCACTGGATGATCCCATGGATCCCACCAGGTTCCACTGGATGATCCCATGGATCCCACCAGCCCGGCCACTGCTTGTCCCCACAACCAAGCGAAGCCCCTCATTGTCCTGGGGTGGCCTCCATGCCAGCAGGATCCTTGTCCCAGGGCTGTGACCGCCGTGTCCCCGCAGGCCCGGGAGGAGCTGCGCCCCGTGAGGGAGGACTTTGAGGCCAAGAACAAGCAGCTGCTGGAGGAGATGCCCAAGTTCTACAGCAGCCGCATCGATTACTTCAAACCCAGCTTCGAGTCGCTGGTCCGGGCACAGGTGAGACATTGTCCCTTCCTGGCGCCTGTGTCGTGTCCTGTCCCACAGTTCCAGCCCTGCCTGTGCTTTATCCACCGGAATTCCATGGCTTCATGCACCTGGGAATGCCATCTCCTTGACTTTGGAGTCAGGGCTTGGTTAGGTGTGAGGTGTTTGGCTTCATCTGAAGGGTCTCTTCAGGTGGCTCCCGGTGAGTGGCGAAGAAGCTCCTGGGACATCCCCACACCAAAGATTTGCAGGAAGAGATGCCCTGAATAACCAACAGCTTTCATTTCCATCTTCCAGCTTCCTTCAGGAACGTGCTGCCGCTCCTCCTCCTCCTCCTCCCTCTGCCCTGTCCCTTAGGCTGCGCAGGGGCAGGGCCGGGATCTCCCCAAGCTTTGGGAACCTCTGGCACCCCGTGCGGCGGCTCCCGGCGCCGGGAGGAGGGCGGAACCGGGCGCTGCCCGCGCCGTGGGCGTTCCCCTGCGGCATTTTGGGGCCGGGAGCCGCCGCAGGGCCCCAGGTGCGCTGCGGGGGGAGGCGCCGGGAGGTGCCGGGAGCACGTGTTCCATCTCACCTCCGACTCGGGGCGGGGGGGGCCTCTCTGCGGAGCTGCCAGCGAGTTGTCTGCAGGCTGATTCACCTAGCAGATGGTGCCGATGCTCCCTGCGCCGCAGGGTGGGTGCTGGGGATGCTGTTCCTGCTGTTCCCTTAGCAATCGGGCGCGGGGCTCCCTGTTCCAGCCCGGAATAACCAGAATTCCCGGAGCCACCGCAGAGTCTCGCTGGCCCTTTCCCCCTGCAGACCCCCTCCGGTGGGTGAGACCTTGAAACCTGAATGTTCTCCGCCCTCTCCGGGGGTTTGTGATCCGTGGGATTCCTCAGAGAGCAGCTTTGCCCCTCTGGCTTCTCCCGGCTCCTTTTGTGTCCCGATTCCCAAGGAATTTGGGGCGAGGAGGACGTTGGGATGGGTGTGCTCAGAGTGCTCGTTGATGGGAGCAGGGAGCAGCAGGGTGTCACTGCTGGGGCTCTTTGTGAGACTCTCCATCCATATCCTTCTTCTTCCTTGGGGATCCTCCGCTTTCCTTCCCATCTATCTGCCCTGCCTCTCTTCAGGTGAGGAATTTGTTGGGAAAAGCGAGTGAAATCCCGTTTTTAACACCCAAAAAGGCAGCGTCACAACAAAGCTGATGCATCTCCCGTAGGCTGGACTAAAGCTGGTCCCAGATGGATGCAGCTCCTCACATCCCTCCCTCCCTGCCAGCCTCCATGGGAGCCTCATCCCTCTTCTTTCCCGGCACTGGCTGCATCCTTCCACCCCCGGGAAGGGATGCTGGGAGGAGAGCTTGGAATGTTTGTGCCGAGGCTTGAGCCTGGGCTCTGTGTCCCCCCCTGGCTCTGAGGAGCGTTTTCCCACTGAAGTGGCTGAAATAAAATGGAAAAGGGATGTGATTTGCCCAAGGTAATGAGTCAGGGACGAGCCAGGAATAGCAGCCCGAGCCCTGAGTCAGCTCAGCAGCTGCTCACCTGCAGGCACCTGGCTGGGAAGGGCAGCCAGGAGCATCCCCAGCCCAGGTGAGAGCTGCCATGGGAGCACTGCCCAGCCTTCCCTGCCTCTCTGCCTCCCTCAGCTGATTGAGCAGCTGGGGGGGTTTGTGTTCCTCGATGGAATTTCTATTTTCTGCCTTTTCTGCGGGTGGAGGTGCATCCCACAAGGAAAGGGCTGGAGCTGCATCCCACAAGGAAAGGGCTGGATGGGGTAGGACTGGGGTCAGCTGGCCCCATGCAGGGTGCTGTGACTTCGGGGTTGTTTCTCCCTAGGTCAAACCCCCCATCCAAACCCAAACCCATGTCATTTTCCTTACTCTTTGGCCCTGGAGGAAGCCAGGAGTTAAAACTGTGTGACAGTGACACCATCCAGTGCCACGAGAAGCTGGGAATGGACCAGCTGCCTCTGGGGGATGGAGAAGGACCCTGCCCTCAAGCACCTCCATGGCTTTGACCCAAGCAGAGCCTCCCAAGCCTCCTCCCCGGGCGGGCGAGTTCCCATGGCACAGCCTGGCCGTGCTCCCGGGGTGTCTCCTGATGCTGGGACATGTCCTGAGCTCACAGGCCTGTAACATTCAACACCAAATTCTTCTCTCCACCCACGGGCCAGGGCCAAGCCAAGGGAGGCAAAATATTTCCCTGGCTGGGGGCTTTGAAGTGGCCACACGGAGATGAAAGGGGGGGATTTTGGAGCTGTGGCTGGTGTGAGGCGTGAACAGCACTTCCTTCCCGCTTGCTGCTTTGTTTTCCAGCTAGAAAACATGAAGATTCTTTTGGATTTTTAATGGAATGTGGGGGAAAAGATGGGGCTGGCAGGCAGGGCTGGTGCTGCGGGCTGGGGGAGCCCAGCCCTGGGCTTGTTTTGGGTAGGGCTGCCCCAAACAAGCTGGGCACTGCCACTGTGGCCGGGATCTATAGAAAATCCACGGAACACGGCGTCCCCAAACAGAATTAGTTCAAGACAGGTGGACTCGGGGCCGTTGGCTCAGGCTCAAAGGCGAGCTGGAGCTGGGATTTGATGGGATGGGGATGGAGCATATGGTATCCATAGCTGGAAAAGTACTGGGCTGGCTGCGGAATGAGGGGTCCCCTGCTGTCACTGTCACCAGTTTGGGGTGCATCCCCTCCCTGGGAGGGTTTTCACTCCTGTTTCAGCAGGAGAAATCATGGGGGGATCCGTGCCAGTGGGTTTTTTTGGTGAAGCTCTGGAGACTCGGCTGGCGAGGTGCAGCAGTGCCCGGATGGTGCCAGCTGGTTCTGCACTGGGGCCTGAAAGGGGAGAGGAGCATCCCCAGGGACACCCAGCAGGCTCTGGGGACATGGGGTGTCCCCAAGGACACCCACCAGGCCCTGGGGACACGGGGTGTCCCTCGGGAAGGGATTGGTGGCTGCAGGATGTGGGTGGAGGGGGAGCAGCACCAAGGAGTTGGCTCTGCTCTGCCCGTTCAGTCCAGTGTGGATGTGGAGGGACAATCCTGGGGACAGCCCTGGGGACAATCCTGGGGACAATCCTGGGGACAGCCCTGGGGACAATCCTGGGGACAATCCTGGGGACAGTCCTGGGGACAGCCCTGGGGACAATCCTGGGGGCAATCCTGGGGACAATCCTGGGGACAGTCCTGGGGACAATCCTGGGGGCAATCCTGGGGACAATCCTGGGGACAGTCCTGGGGACAATCCTCGGGTGCCATCCTGATCATGGAGGAATCCTCAGGGATTTTTGGATCCTGGTGTGGGGGCAATTCCAGAGCCAGTCCTGGGGGGCAGTTGTCCCCAAATCCTGGGGAACAATCCTGGAGGGACAATCCTGGGGCCAAATGTCCCCAAATCTTGGGGGACAACCCTGGGGACAGGGTCTGCCTCCAGCCCTGCCACCCTGCCAGGATTCACTCCAAGGCACGGGTGCTTTTTCCATGCTGGAATTGGCAGTGCCACGTGTGACTGAAGGGTGCCCAGCTGGCTCCAGGCGGGGGACAGGGGACACGGGGGGCAGCTCCAGGCCTCTGGCACCCCACTTGGCACCCCTGCCCCCAATCCCTGCTCACCCACGGCCCTGCCAGGGGGATTTGGGGTGTTTTTGGCAACTCCTGCTTGCAGGGGGGTTCAGAGGATGTCCGGGGGTGACCCAGCTGTGGGGTTGTGGTTTGGGGGGGCGTGCAGGGATTTTGGGGGGCCCTGCCAGCTCAGCCCTGTGCGGGGTTCGTTAGTCACTGTGTAAATGAGCAGTGCTGTGACTCAGCCGGCAGCGCTGCGTGGGGAGCCCCGGGCACGGAGCAGCCCCCAAACCCCCGGCATGGACAGGCCTGGGAGGGGGGGCTCAGGCAGCCAGACTGGAATGTGGGACCCCCACCATGCCCCCTCGGGGCTGCCCAAAATCGGCATGGTTTTGAGCAGGATTAGGGGAGCTGGTCTCCATGGAGACCGTGTGTGTCTGCACCGGTGCTGCCGGAGCTGCTGGGGCCCCTCTGGGAAATGGGGACAGCGCTGGCATTGCCCACCCTGGGGGGCAGCGACCCCCAATCCCCCCCTGAGGGACGTGGGGGGATGGCCAGGACAGGATCCCACACCTGGCACAGCACCAGGGGGGTCCTGCAGTGCCAGGGGTCCCACAGGCAGGTCTGGGGGTCCTGTGTCACCCAAGGGTCCTGCAGTGCAAGGGGTTCTGAGGTACCCAGAGGTTCTGCCATTCCGGGGGTCTCACAGGCAGCACTGGGGGTCCTGCAGCGCCAGGAGCACCCCAGGCAGGGCCGGGGGTCCCACAGAGCCGGGGGTCCCACAGGCAGCACAGGGGTGTGGTAGGCAGGGCTCAAAGTCCTGCAGTACCCCGGGGGTCCCACAGCACCAGGGACCCCCCACGCACGGGGGTCCCTCAGCACCGGGGATCCCGCAGTGCCAGGGGTCCCGCGACACCGGGGGGGGGGGTCCCACAGCCCCGAGGGTCTCCCAGGCAGGGCTGGAAGCCCCCCTCTCCCCGCTGGAGCCCGCGCCCGAGCAGCCACCCCGCTGCCATCTGCCTGCGCTGACCCACGGGCCCCCGCGCCGGCAAGCGCTGCTCGCTGCCGGAGATAATTGGCGGTGCTAATTAGCACGTTATTAACACACCCCTCCTTCTCCTCCTCGCCGTGTTTCTCACGGGGGCACGGCGCTGCCGGGCGTGCCCCCGAGCCGAGCCCACCGAGCCCACCGAGCCGAGCCCACCGAGCCGCGGGCGGGGCGGCCGCCGCCGGTGGCACCGGTGACAAACACGGGGGACAAGGCGGCCGCGGGAGGGTGGCGGGTGGCGGTGGCAGCCCGCAAGCTCGGCTCCCAGATGGGAAGCGAGCGGAGAAGGGCAGCGCGTTATTAAAACGTGTTGAGTTGTAATAATCCGAGGGGGTGGCATCGCCACGTGGGAGGGAGCTATTTTAAACACCAACGCCGCGCCGAGGGCACCCGCGGGGGGGCGGGGGGGTGGGCTGGGGAGGAGAAGACCCCCCCCCTCATTCCCCAATCCCCCTTTATCCAACAGGTTGTGTACTACACGGAGATGCACAAGATTTTTGGGGAGCTGACGGCGCAGATCGAGCGGCCCGGGCTGAGCGACGAGCAGCGGGAGCGGGAGAACGAGGCCAAGCTGGGCGAGCTCCGCGCGCTCTCCATCGTGGCTGACGACTGAGGCCAGCCTGGGCACGGGGAGGGGATGGGGATCCCCCCCCTCACCCCAGCTCCCAGCGCGGGGATGGGCTTGTGGGGCTGGGGGTGTTCCCGTCGCCCCGCCCCTGCCGGGGTCTGGATGGGCTTTGTCGCTCCACCAATGAGTTTTGCCTTAAATTTTGGGGTGTGGAGGAGCAGGAAAGGGAGGTGGGGAGTGGGATGTGGGGTGCTGGATTGCCTCAGGTTGCAGCCTCCCTTGGCACCCCCAGAGGGTGGGACCCTCACTCCTGCCCTCAGTTTGTGCCTTAGGAGTCCCGTGGCCCCTCAGGGGAGGGTAAAAGCACTCAAATCCCAAATTTTGAGGCACAGGGAGAAGGGTGATGCTTCCCATGGCGAGCATCCATCCCTCTTTTCCCAGGAACCCTACAAAGAGCCTGTGCCCCAGAGCTGGGGGGTGCCAGGGTGGGGACAGGGGACCCCAGAGCAGGGACAGCTGGGGACATCCCTAAGGGAAACAACCCAGCCAGGAGCAAACCTATGGAAAACTGGGGGGCTGCAGCCCCTCCTCGGTGGCGGGGAAGGGCCACGGGGACTCGGGCGCTTGTCCCCAATAAAGTTTTTGGCAGCACAGCCGGTGCACGGTGCCGGTGCCACCGCCGGGGCCGTGTCGCTGTCGCTGTCACCGCCGGGCCGCTGTCGCCCTCTGCCGCCGCCCGGCCGCCACTGCAGGGGGGACACGGGGGGGCTTGGGGGGCTCAAAAAGGGAAAAACTGGGATTGAAGATCCCCCAAACGGCGTGAGAGCACGAGGAGCAGAGCTCGCCGGTGAAATATCGGCACTTGGGGATCAGGAGAGGCTGCCTGCTGTGTCCTCGTGAGCTGGGAGGGGAAAGAGGTTGGAAGCCCACCCTGGGGTGCTGGTGGAGCTGAGGAAGGTCCCTTCTCTGCCTTGAGGCTCCTGCTGCTCCAGACATCGGGGAACCATCACCACCTCTGCCAGGACCTGGATCTGGCAAACCTGCAGGAGACAGGGGTGTCGTGGGGAGCCCAGCAGAAAATGGGGATGGAACCCCCTAAAAGCCAACCTTCCCTTCCCAGCTGGAGCAGAGGGGATGGAGCAGAGCCGTGGGAATGCTGGGGGCTGTCCCCAGTGCAGGGACACAGCAAAGTCCCCCCAAGAGCATCCCGTGCCAAGGCTCCTCCCCAGCTCCCAGCACGGAGAACTTCATCCCTCCCTCTCCCCTTGGCTGTTCCTTCCCAACCACATCACATGCCAGGCCAGGTTTAAGCAAAATAAACCCAGTTGCCACGGTTACTCAGAGCAGGGATGCTAAATATACAGAATATAGATATTTTTATATAGATATTTAACTGCCACGCAAGGAGCCCGTGAGCCCGAGCAAGGGAGATGCTCCTCACAGGATCTGAGCCCTGCAGACCTCAGGGTGGCTCCCAGGTGGGCAAAGATCCCTGGCAGCCCCTCCATGGCCTGGAGGTGTTGATTCAACCCTGTCTGGGCTCACCTGAACCCACCTGGTGGCTTTGTCACCCTGTGTGGCACAGCCAGACCTCCCCAGCATCCCACCCCTCCTGCACAAATCCCAGCTCCTGCCATCAGCTCCTCCTGCCCTCAGCAGAGGGGTCTCACCCACGGAAACTTAACCCAGGCCTTCCCAGGGCTTCACTCTGCCTGCTCCCCGCAGTGCTTGGGGAGGAGAATTCCGGCTTTTATAGTAAAAAGTGGATAATTACCGGGTTTGGCACCGCCCACAAGATGCCAGCGTTAATAGGGAGAGCTGGCAGGAGGGGAAAATTAACTCTACAATGTGGAAGGTGCTCAGCCTGGGTGTCTGAGGCACCCCTGGGTGAGGCTCATCAGCACCCAGACCTCCAGGAGGCTCCCATGTGAGTGGGGCCACGCCAGGATGGGGAGCATTCCCTGCTGAGGTGCAAATCTTCCTCCTTTTTCCTCCCCATCAGGAATTCGGGGTTAGCCCAGGGGTGCTGCAGCAATCCTGACTGTCCCCCTCCCTCTGACCCCCTCGGGGACAGGTTCAGCAGATGCCAGCCCACCACCAATCCCCGGGATTTCCCTGACAAATTGGGTGAATTAACCCTGTCCAGGCCTGGGAACACCAGCACACATCTGGACCCACACCTTGATTTTCCTTGTCAGGTGTTCGGGAGCTTCCCCGGGATCCAGGGGTGCTGGGGAGGGAAGGAGAGGCTCAGACCTCCCTCCTCCTCCTCCTCCTCACCTGGGGCCTGAAAGGAGAAGCAGCAGCCCCGGAGCAGCCTCAGCACCTTCCTTGGGATCCCCCAGGTGAGGGGCAGCAGGGGAGGGGGTGCCCAGACCCCCACCCCTCCCCGCCGTGTCCTTTCCCCGCCTCCCCCAGTCCCTCCCATTGTTCCTCACCCCGGGGGGCTCCGGAGGGTGATGGGGAAGGGGGGAGGGGGACAAAGACACCCCCCGAACACCAGGTGTGCTCCAAAATCCCTTCAGCACCCCCTGCTCAGGCCGCGACCCAGCCGGGGGGCTCTGCCAGGGCCCCCCTGCCCCTCCAGCAGCGGATCCGGCCCCGGTGGGGACGGGGCTGAGCACTCACCTTGCCCGGGAAGGAGCGCCGGGATGCGGGACGCCGCAGCTCCGAGGACGCCCCCGGGGTGGGGAGGGCTCGGGAGGCGCCGCTGGGAAGGAAAAAGACCCCAAGAGACGGCAGGAGATCAGGAAAGGGGGAGAGGGAGGGAGGGAGAGCGGTACCCGATGGGAGAGCGCCCGGCCGGGGCTCGGGGCAGCAGCTTCCTCACCGGCGGCACCGGCCCGGCCCGCGCGGAGCTGGCCACACCGTGAGGGGCTCCAGCAGCGCCGGAGCAGCATCGAGCCCTCCTCACCCTCCTCCTCTATCCCCCCAACCTGGGGAACCCCCCTCGAGAAAGCCGCGATGCTCCCGGGAGCGTCATCCGCGCCCCCTCCCCACCAACCCCCCCCCCGGGGGGCTCCGGGGGGCGATGAAGCTTTACCCCCAGCCCGAGGCAGCGGGAGCCCCTGGAACCGTCCGTGGGACCGGGGCCCGGTGGGACAAAAGGGGCGGAAAAGCCGTCGGAAGTGATGCGGCGGTGACGTGCCCTCGCGTGACGTCACGCCGGGACTGGGAGTGTGACGTCACGGCGCGACAGCAAACACCTCGCTGAGAGCCGCCTCTTTATGGGTGAAATGACTTTATTGAGGAAACCAAAAAAGGTGAAGGGGGTGCGCCGGGCCGGGGACCGGCCCCGGCCGGGCGTGACGTCATAGGGTGAGGTGTGACGCAGTTCCTCCATCCAGGTGCGGCGGTGGGAGCGGGACCCCCCCGGTCCTACCTGCACCGGCCACCCCGCAGGGAGCGGCGGGTCAGGCGGGTGAGCAGCTCCTTCACCCGGCCCCAGTGCGAGCGCCCGTCCTGCCGGGAGAGGCGGGGTCAGCCGGGGGCGACCCGCGGGGACCCCCCCGGCCGCACCCCGACACCCCCCGGCCGTACCTTGTCCGGGGCCGGGCCTCCCGCGCCGCCCTCCGAGGGCTCCAGCAGGCTGGGGGAGCTGAGCGAGTGTCCCCACATCCTCCGGCACGGCGCGGGGTCAGCTGCGGCGCGGGGGTGAGAACAAAGCTGCTCAAACTTGGGGGGCACCGCCCGTGCGGGGCCCCCCCTCTCACCTGGAGCCCGGCTCCTGCCCTCCCCGCATCCCCCAGGTGCCGAGCCCCGCCCCGCTCACCTGGAGCCTGGCTGTCCGAGCAGGAGCGCGGCCGGAACCCCTCGCCCCTCCACGTCCCCAAATTCTGCCTCGGGGGCTGCCGGGTGGGCTGCGGAGCACAGGCACGGCGTCAGCTGGGACCCCCACGCCCCCTCCCCGTGCGTCCCCCTCCTCGTGGCCCTCACCAGCGTGGCCGGGCGGGCTCCCCGGGCTCCGGCCGCCCGCTGCCGCAGCGCTCGGTTGTCCTGCTGCAGCCGCGCCAGGCGCTCCAGCATCTGGCACACGTGCTCCAGGTAGCGCAGCCCCTGCCCCGACAGCGCGGCCTCGGGCACGGCCCGGGGGTCCCGAGGGCTGTCTGGAGGCCGAGCCCCCCCAACCGCGGCCGCCGCCGCCCCCTCGGGCTCCTCGGGGTCCCTCGGGGGCTCCGCCAGGTCGGCGGTGCTGGCGCTGCGCCGGCTGAGCTGTCGCGGGCAGCGCTGCCTCCTGCTCCGCTGCGCTGCCTGCAGCAGCCTCCTGCTGGCCGAGCGGCTGCGGGGCGCCCGGGGGGGCTCCTCTCCGCGGGGCTCCTCTCTGGGGGGCTCCTCCGCCGGGAATCCATCCAGGGGGAAGCTGCTCCGGGAGCCCAGCGGCGCGCAGGGCGAGTGCTCGTTGCTGGCCATCTCCACGCCGGAATCCTCGGACTCGGACTTGAGGAAGCTCCCGCCGCCCGGGGGGCTGCTGGGGGGCTGCGGTGGCGGCGGGGGGGGTCCCCGGGTGCTCATGCCCCGCGGGGGCTGCCGCGGGCTCTCCTGCAGCCGCCGGTAGATGCTGGCCGAGGTGCGCACGATGCAGCTCTCGGCCGAATCCCAGGGACCATCTGCGAGGGGTGGGCTCAGCTGAGGGGGTCCCTGGGCAGAAAACTGGGTGCCCACCACCTCTCCAAACCCCCCCGAGCCCCCTACAGCAGCTCCAAGCTCCCTCCTGCCCAGGGACCCCACTCCAGAGGGTCGCTCCAGCCAGGAATTCACCCCTACAGCCCCGGAGTGTTCTCACTGCTCCCCAAAACACGGCCCCGGCCTCCCCCATCCTCCTCCTCCTCCCGAGCCGCGGTGCCGAGCTGCTGGGGGGCACCCACGGCCCCCACCCTGACCTGGGCAGGGCTTTTGGGCCGGGATCTTCCTGTGTGCCACCCCAGCTCGGTGCGGGCAACCAGGACACGGCACGGCCTGGGGATCCCGGATCTGGGATGGCTCCAGGCACCACCAGCTCCTGGCGCTTGTCCCCGCAGGACGGGGGGCACCGCCAGCCGGGCTGTGCCCCCAGCACCCCGCAGCTCCAGGGGGGATTGTGGCACATCCAGGGGAAGGTCTCAGCTCAGCCCAACGCTCGGGAAGGGCTCAGGGAGGCGGGAGCGGAGCTTTGGCACCTCCTGCGGGCTGCCCACCCCCCAAAATCCCCTCTCGGGGGCTGACAGCCCCCTCCAACGCACTCACAGCAGCTGAACCTCCTCTTCCAGACGGCGCGGGAGCCACCCCACATGGCCGAGAGGCAGAGCCGAGTGCCGGGCGCGCGTCCCGGCGCTGCCTTTTAAAGCCACCCCGGCGGCCACGGGCCCCGCATCCAGAGGCGCCTCATTACCGGACCGGTTCCCAACTGGTTCCTCGCAGCTTTTGGGATCGGCGATACTGGCTGGGCCGGTGGTTAAGGACTCTCTTCCCAGCCCAGCTGGGCAGGCGAGAGCGTTGTTTGGGCGCCGGCAGGCAGCCAGGTGCCGGCTGCATCCCACCGAATTCCAGACACTCACTCAGGGCTCCATCCAGCGTGGGCTGAATTCACGGGTCAGGGGTCCCGGTGCTCCCAAATTCCTGCTCCTCCTGCAGCCACGCCACTCACCGTGCATCCCTCGGGGGCTGCAGAGGCCGAGGGGAGCCGGGAAGCGGCGGCCGGGCCCCGGGACAATCCGGCCGTTCAGGGAATCGCGGCAATGCCCGTCCGCCCCGGCGGGATTGAATCCCAGGAATTCCGGGGGGCAGCGCCTCCACCGCAGCTCCGTGGCCGCTGCCAGCATCCCACTTCCCACGCGCCGCAATTCCACAGGCTCCGGGACCCCGCGTGCCCCGGGGGTGTCACCGGACACCGGAGGGGGCGGGCAGGGCGGGGGGGTCCCCATCAGCTCTTCCTGGGGGTTCCCCCTGCCTTGGCAGCTCCAGCTCAGCCCCCGGTAGCTCCCAGATGTTGCTGCTGCAACAGCACAAATTGGGGGTTCCAGGGAACCCCCCGGGTTCCTTCTCAAGCACAGACAACACAAATTGGGGTTCTGAGGACCCCAGGTTCCCTCTCCAGCACAGACACCTCAAAGGGGATCCCTGAGGATCCCCTCAGCATGATCCCCGCCGGCTGGAGACCCCGCGGGAACCCCCAACCCAGGCCAGGCGCGGGGGGTCCCCCAGAGCCCCGGGGGCCGCCGACTCACCGAGGTCACCACGGAGCGGCTGCACCGTGAAGGCTCCGCGGCGGCGCAGCATCCTCGGGAGGTACCGGGAGCGAGGGGGGAAAACCGGGACCGGGGGAGCACCGGGAACCGGCCGGGGAGCACCGGGAGCCGGCCGGGGAGCACAGGGGCTGCTCCTCCGCTGCTTTATGGGGCAGGGCTGGGGGGCGGCACAGCCCCGGGGCGGGGCGGAGGTGGGGGGCCGCTCCCTGCCTGGGCAGCCCCTTTGCCCCCAGCCCCAGCTGTGTTATCCCAGGAGGGCTCAGAGCGTTTTTGCCTCTTTTTCCCGTGTGGAGAGGGCGGGAGAAGGGCAGGACCATCATCATCCTCCTCCCTCTCCGGGTGTCATAGAGCCCTGGAACGTTTGGGGTGGGAAGGGACCTTAAATCCCATCCAGTGCCACCCCCGGCCGCGGGCAGGGACACCTTCCCCTGTCCCAGGCTGCTCCCAGCCCCGTCCAGCCTGGCCTTGGGCACTGCCAGGGATCCAGGGGCAGCCCCAGCCGCTCTGGGGTGATTAATCGGGAATTCCATGGTGACAGTTCCATGAACGAGCCCGGGGCGCACGGGGGGCGACCCCAAACAGACCCCAGAGAGGAGGGGAGGCTCGGTGCTGGCTGTCCCTGCTGCGGAGGGACAGGGGAAGGGACAGGTCCCTCCCAGGCCGCTGATAACAGCAAATCTCAGATAACAGCAAAGCCCAGATAAGAGGAACGCCATCCCCGTGCAGGCGGGCACGGAGCGAGCGGCGATAAGAGCACCCGGGGCAGGACAAAGGGCTCGGCCAACAACCCCCAATAAACCCGGACACCTCCCAGCGACGCCGCGAGCAGGGAGCGGCCATCCAGCCCTGCGGGCAGCCCTGACCTTCCCGGGAGCAGGACAAGGAGCTGCCAGGCCCTGGACCCCCACCCCGCGGGCTGAGGGGTCTGGAGGGGTCCCTGTCTGCACCCCGGGTTTGGGGTGAACCCCCCTTCCCCCTGCCCTGGCGCCCTGGCACAGAGCAGGCACGGCAGTGGAGCAAATATATATTATATTTATAGAGAATCTGGTTTAATTCCTTTGCAGTCAGTGCACAAGCAGTGCCAGCCCCCTCTCCGGTGCTCAAGCGACCCCCCCCCAGTGTCACCTCGGTGTCCCCCAGGCTGAGAACTCACCCAGCTCATCACACACACCCACAAAGGGGTGAAGATGGGCACGGCATCCCCCCAAATCCCATCCACCCCCAGCCTGGCAGCGCCGCCCCCAGCCCAGCCCGGCGGGGCGGGGCAGCCCCGGGCTCACGGGGGACTGCCGGGGCCGGGGGCTCAGGAACGGGGGGACAGCGGGCGGGGGCCGGGCGCCCCCGGGGGTCCCTGGTAGCGCAGGCGGGCGTGCTTCTCGCAGAACAGCTCGTCCCCCACCCAGAAGTGGCCGCGCATCTTGAGGCTGAGGCCGCAGTCGGCGCAGCTGTAGCAGGACGGGTGCCGGTAGCGACCGTCCTGGATCCGCACCGCCTGTGTCCTGGGGGGTGGGCACGGGGGGGTCAGCCCAGGGGGTCCCTGCGGGTCCCCAGTGTCCCCTCCCACCCAGGGTCAGCCCCTGGAGCGATGGCAGGGGTGGATCCTGCCCTGGGACCACTCACACCCCAGGATCACCCCCATTTTCACCCTGAGGGAGCAATGGCAAGGATGCATCCTGTCCTGGGACCCCCGGGCCCATTCCCACCCCACAGTCAGCCCCATTCCCACCCCACCAGCATCCCCATTCCCACCCCACAGTCGGCCCCATTCCCACCCCACAATCAGCCCCATTCCCACCCCAGTCAGCCCCATTCCCACCCCGCCGGGATCGATGCTGCCCCGGGCCCCACCCCACCCACCCCCAGGATCGTTTTATCCCCGCCGGGAGCAACGTCAGCGAGAGATCCCGCCCCGGGACCCCCCTCCCCTGAGAGCAGCCCCTTCTTGGCTTTGCCGGGAGGGATGGCAGGGACGGGCCCAGCCCCGGGACCCCCCCCCAGGCGCCCCCAGCCCCACTCACGCGATGCTGCTGCCGCACTTCTCGCAGACGTGCAGCTTCTGCACCCCGGCCACGGGCTTGCGGGCAGCGGCCGAGAGGCGGCTGGGGAAGGGGGCTGCGGGACCTCCTGTGGGGACACGGGGCAGTCAGCGTCCCGCAGCCCCCGAGCCAGACCTCCCAGCACCCCCCGTGCCCCCCCTCACCTCCTTCCTCATCCTCCAGAGCCTCCTGGAGCAGGCGGAAGGTGCTGGATTGCCGCGGCGCCGCCCGCAGCTCCCGGCGCTCCTGCAGCATCTTGTAGACCTCCGAGTCCTCCTCCAGGCGCCTCATGGCCGGCTCCGAGCCCTGGCTGGGGGGCGCAGCCCGAGGGGAGATTTTGGGGGGGGTTCCCGGCGCCCGGATTCCAGGATCCACCCGGCTGCACCCCACCTCCCGTCCGCCACCTGCTCCCTCCACCCCGGGAGCTGCCCCGGCCTGCCCGGCCCTCCCACGGCCCCACCTGCCTGCAGGTGAGTTAACCCTTTCCACGGGCTCCCTCAGCACCCACGGGTGACAAACCGGCCTGGGGACACGGGGCTGGGGGCTTCCCTGCCGGGGTGACCCCCTCCCTGCTGGGGTGACCCCCCAGCACAGCCCCCCCGGTCCCTCCGTACCTGTGGCAGGTGCTGGGAGAGGGGGAGGGGAGGCGCCTCTCCCTGGGGGTCTCCCGGGGGGTTTGGGGGGCTCTGAGCTCCGGTGAGGGTGGGCAGGGGGGTGCGGGCAGGACGGGCCCCTGGGAGCTGCTCTGGCGGCTCAGGCGTCCTGGCTGCTGGCAGGGGGAGCAGTGATGATGTCCTGGGCTGGGGAGCCGCAGCAGCCCCCCCAAAACGGCCTGAGGGCACCCACAGACCCTCCCCAGCCCCCCGAGGACACCCGGAGCAGGCCCAGGGGCTTTCCCCAAGCCCAGATCTCCAGAGGGATGCAGGGATGCTCCAAGGGGGGGCTGCTCCTCCCTCCCACCCAGGCTGGGGTCAGTGGGACCCCCCAGAGAGGCCGGGGCAGCCTCCCCACCCCAAAACCCAGCGCCTGAGCCCGTCCCCTCCCCTCCATCTGCTGCTGCTTAGCGGCCCCGGCGAGGCGGGGAAGGGAACCCTGGCTAAGTGGAAGCTGATGTTCCCGGGAGCAGCCGCCACGCAGCCGGGGATGGATCCCGGCAGGACCCCGGGACGGGCACAGGGACCCCCTGCCCGGAGCCAGGGAGAGGCAGAGGGGCAGCGCTGAGCCTCTGTGGGGTCACCTGGGATGAGCTAAAATTAGGGACGGGAGGAGCCCGGCCTCGGCCTCACCCCCGCCGGCATCCAGCGCCAGCCGGGCCGGGGTGAGGGGAGGAGTGGGATGGATCCGAGGGCAGCGGGATGGATCCGAGGGCAGTGGGATGGATCCGAGGGCACTGGGATGGATCCGAGGGCACTGGGATGGATCCGAGGGCAGTGGGATGGATCCGAGGGCAGTGGGATGGATCCGAGGGCACTGGGATGGATCCGAGGGCACTGGGATGGATCCAAGGGCAGCCCAGGAGGAGTGGGATGGATGCGAGGGCAGCCATCCCCTCAGCACCCCCCTGAGCACGGGAGCTTGGGCAGGGGGCTTTGGGCACGGCATCCTCGCGTCCCCAACCCTGCGGAGGAGGTGCCCGAGCTGGGAGGGACCCTCCGGACCCTGCGGGACACGGAGCGACCCCTTGGAGCCGGCAGCAAAGCAAACACGGAGCTCGGGGGAGGCAGGAGGGAGCGGGAGCCGGAGCAGCCAAGGGGCGGCCGGGGCCGCGGCCAAAGGCAGCTGGGCAGGGCCGCGCTCGGGGCCGCGGCGCTTCCCAATTTGGGCTTGAAAAACAAGAAAAAGAGAAAGCAGGGAGGGAGGAAAGGAGGGAGACGCCAAGCCCGGAGCCAGCGGCTGCCCGCAGGGAGGGATGGGGCGGCCGCGGGCATCCTGGGGCTGAGCCGGGGGGTGGAGGAGGCATCCGGCCCCCGGGCATCTCCATCCGGCCCCCGGGCATCTCCATCCGGCCCCCGGGCATCTCCATCCCGCTCCCGGCGCATCCCCATCCCGCTGCCGGGGTATCCCAGCGCGGCGGGGGCCGCGGGTCCCTGCCCGGCCAACACCCCGGTGCCCCGGGCTGGCGGGAGCGGGGCTGGGCCTCCCCAAACTGGTTTGGCCTCCCCGGGCTGGCGCCGGTGCCAAGGGGAGCAAAACATCCCCGGGCAGGTGCGGCGGTGCCCGCGGGGCCGGGGTGGGGACACGGGTGGCACCCACTGCAGACGGGGACCACGAGGGACAGCAGGGCTGGCCACGGGCGGGCCCGGGGGGTGCACAGGGAGTGGTTTGGGGGCTCACAGTGGGGTCGTTTTGGGGCTCCAGGGAGGGTGGTTCGGGGGCTCGAGGGGGGAAGGTTTAGCGTTGGAAAGGGGGAGAGTTTGGGGGTTCAGTGCAGAGTGGTTTGGGGCTTAAAATGGGGATGATTTAGGGGTTCAGAGGGGGATGGTTTGAGGGTTCAAAAGGTTTTGGTGCACAGATGCCCCCCCAGCATTCCTGCCTGGCCCCTGCAGCCCCCCCAGCTCCCTGCTCACCTGGCGGAGGCCGGGACAGGTGAACTCCTGCTCCACAGGCTGTGAGCTGGGGCAGAGAACGGAGACATCAGGGGGGTCCCTGGCCCTCCCCAAGCCCCCCTCACCCCCCAGCCCCACACACAGCCCGGTGCAGCCTTACCTGGCACTGCCAGCTGGGTGGGCGAGGGGTGCCAGGCTGGGGTCGAGGGTTCTCAGGGCCCCTCGGCTCTCACTCTGCACCTGCAGCGTGTCCTGGGGAGGGGAGGGTGACACCAGCAGCTGCCAGCAGCCCTGGGCGGGGGCCGGGGGCTGCAGGGGCCCCCCGGGCTCACCTGGAGGCGCGTGGCCAAGCTCTCCGGAGAGGTGTCCCCGTTGGTGTGGCCGGGAGAGGGCACCTGGGGGCACCTGGGGGACAAGGGAGGGCAGCGGGGTTGGGATCTGCCCCCGGAGCACAAAACCCCCGCGCAGGGCACGGCGCCACCCCGGCAGCTGCAGAGAGGCACAGCTGGGGCCACCGGCCTCATTAGCACCCGATGCTTAATTAGAGAGCCGGGACAGGCTCCCGCGGGGATGGCACCGCCCCAAGAGCCACCGCGGGGGGGGAACAAGCGACACACACGTGGCTGGGGACCCCGGGCCGCTGCCCCCAGCACCCACCTCTGCACCTGCAGCCGGAGCTGCCCGGGGCTCTGCCTGATCTTGTTCTGCGCCTCCACGTGGAGCATCTCGGCCGCGCTCTCGCCGTTGATGGTGACAATGACATCCCCCGGCCGCAGGCCACCCGCGGCCGCCTTCCCGTGCTCCGTCACCTCCGTGGAGAAGGGGGCGTGGGACGGTCCCGGTGACCCCCCCCCCCGTGCAGCCTCTGAACCCCACCCTGCCGGGATGCCCCCACCCCTGGAAGCCCCAGGGCCCCCCCAGAGCGGTAGCAGCCCCTCTGCCAGGAGGGGCCCACGGCCCTGGAAACAACGCCCGGGAATTGGGCCCAGCCCAGCCCGGGGGCCGCGGGAGCCCCCCCTGCCGCCCGCCCTGGGCCGTTCCCACGGAGCAGGATCCCTCAGGACAGCAAACAGGATCCGCTCCCCGCGCAGCCCGGCCCGCCCGGCGCCCCCGGGGACAGTGGGGGGCTCCTACCTTGGAGACTGTGATGGGCTTCCCGAAATCTCTTCCCCCGGAGATGCGGAAGCCCCACGGGGCCGGCCCGGGCAGTGTCACTGGCACCGGCATGGCAGCGGCGAGGTGTGGGGGGTGAGGGGACGGGGCAGAGGGGACCCCCCCTCCTCCTACCCACGGACCACCCAAGCGGGGCCTCCCTGCGGAGGGTCCCCAGCGCCGGCAGCGCGTTCCTTCCGGGGAGGGGAGCCAGGTCCTCGCAGGGTGTCAGCTGCCACCGCCGCTTCCTCTTGTCCCCCGAGGCTGGCAGCTTCCTCCCCCGGGGCCGGGGGGTCCCGGGCGGCCGGCGGTGCAGCTGAGACAGCCAAGGTCGTTCCCAGGAGCTGGAGCGAGGCAGGAAATCTGTGACGCCTTGGCAGCAAGGCCAGCGCCGTGGCCTGGCAGAGCGGGGTTCGCAGGGGAGGATGTGGCAGCCGGGGCCGGCACCCAGCAAGGGCCGGCGGCGCCACTCCTTCGTCCCACAGCAAATCCACGCCGGGAGAGGACGCTGAGGGTCCCCCGGGGGCGGCACAGGGTCCCCCGGGGTGGCACAGGGTCCCCCCATGGCACCCCGTGGCTCCGATGGGATGGGTGGGAATGGAAAGCCGCATCCCCTAAATCCAGAGCAGATCCCATCCCACCCATCCCGCAGCCTGGGAGAGCCGGGCAGCCCATCTGGAACCGGGCACCCCCCAGCACCGGGCACCCCGGCCGCGGCCACCGGGAATGTTAAAAATCCCCAGAGCACAAAGAGGGGCTTGAGAGGCTGCCCGGAAGAATTTCCTGGGCTGGGCTTCCAGCGCCGGGAGGAAACCCCAAACCCCCTCCCCATGCTCAGCCCTGCTCAGCATCCCTGGGCAGCCAGGGCTGCCAGCCCGGGGACCCCCACAGGCAGCTGGGCACCGACCCCAGACCCCCCAACAGCCCTGCACCCCTCCTCCGGACCCTGCACCCCTCCTCCGGACCCTGCACCCCTTCTCTGGACCCTGCACCCCTCCTCTGGACCCTGCACCCTCCTCTGGACCCTGCACCCCACCTCTCTCTTGTGCTCCCCTTCTCCATCCCGGCTCCCCTCCTCCATCCCTGTCCCAGCTCTGTCCGTGCTCTCCTCTCCATCCTGGGCCCCCCACACCCCACCTGCGTCCCCGCTCCCTCCCGGCCCTGTCCCCGCCGCACAGCGCTGTCTTTGTGCCCGCGGCGGCTGCCGGTGCCGCCTGGCACCCGCGGGGCGAGCGGCGGGGCCGGGCGATGTCAGGAGGCGCGGGGACGTGGGGACACGGGGACTGGCACTCGGGGGGATCTGGGGACACACAGCGGCGGGACCTGCCACACCTCCCTCTCCACCCGCGGCCACCGGGACCCCCCACGGCAGCAGCCCGCGCCCCCCGCGCACTCACCGGGGCGGCCGAGCCGGGCGGCCCCGCGGAGCCGAGCGCGGCCCCGGGAGCCCGGCGCTCCTTCCTTCCGCGGGGCCGGGCGCACCCCTGGCGAGGGGCGGCGGCGGTGGGCAGCCGGGCGCCCTCGCCCCGCTCTGGATGCCCATCGCGGCTGCTCGGGCCGGGGGGTGGCTGCGGCTCCCCGGCGGGGGGCGCGGGCCAGGATGCCGGTGCTGGAGCGCTTCTTCCCTGCGGCGGAGCCGGGCAGGCGGAGGAGGACAGGGGAAGAGCCGATGCCCTTTCCCATGGGCAGCCTGCCCGGTTATCAGCAGGGGACCCTGGCCTGGGACTTGCCCGAGATGATCAAGATGGTAAAGCTCGTTTGGAAGTCCAAGGGGGAGCTCCGCGGGGCGAAGCACAGAGGTGTTTTGGAGAGCGAGGATGCCCTGGGCGGTTCGGCAGGTAGGTTTCCCCTGCCCTGCTGCTCGGGGAAGCTGCGGGGCAAACGCGGCTGGGGGCCGGGGGTGGCGGGGAGCCGCTGCCGGAGCCGGGCCGCTCCGTCGTGGGGCAGAGCCGCAGGGGCCGCGGAGCCGCCGGACCGAGCGCGGCCGGGCTGAGAAGCAGCCCGTGCTTCGGGCAGCTCTCTGCCGCCGCGGGACGCGCGCACCGGAGTTTGTGCCGCGCTGGAGCCACGTCAGTTTGCCCATGGCGCTCCCCCGGTCCAGTCTGCTGCCTGGTTTTTGTACGCGGGGTGATAAAACCTCGGCTGAAAACCAGAGCGAGTAGCTCCGCGGCTCGGAGGCTGACCTCCGTCGGGGCAGCCGGGCTCAGTGCCGGCGCGGAGAGCTCTCCCCGCCCGCACGGAGCTCCGCAGCGGCGGCCCCGCGGTCAAGGTGACGGAGACGCGGCGCCCCGGGGCCGCCGGGCAGCCCGGCCGCTGCAGGAGCCTTCCCGGCTGTGTTCGCTGTGCCCTTCCGAGCGCGGCCTCTCCCCTTCCACCGCCAAACCTCTCCCCGATCTTTGCGTGCGCTGGGCTCTCTTCACAGGACCGGCCCGCGCTTGCCTTGTACAAAGAGGAGCGACTCCCTTACGGCTTGGGTTTTGATAGCCACCACTATTAAAAACATGAAAAATGCTGCCCTATCCCACTACTTTCTCTTTAAACGTGGTGTATTACTGGGTAAAGAGCACGTGCTTTTTAATTAACTTTTTAAATCTTGTCTGTCAGTTTTTTCCGATCTCACGTATGGCACATCACCACATGCTTTACTGAAGTCCAGGTTAGGCCTGCAGCATTTTCATTAGGTAGAAATGAGTTTTCAGGTTAGCATGGTACTTCTGATCAGTTGATTCTGCATCTTAACCTGTGCTCTGCATTGCTTATGGTTCAAAACCTCTTGCCTTCTGTTGAAGTCAGGCTCATAGGTCTATATTTTTCTCAGGATCAGTAATTTTTTATTCTCCTGTAATTGCACTGCTGTGCAATACAGGACTTAATGAAACTGTGTGACTTGTTTTCTCAGAACTCTGGATTATCTCGTGTCTGCAACTTGATCACTAAATTCTTCTGATGCATCAATCTTCAAACGTTGTGCCTTCACCTTCTTTGGTGTACCTGTTATTGACACTTATAATCTACAGTACTTTGTGCCAGAATAATTAAGTTTCTTAGGTAAAATCACCTCTTTATAGGTGTTTCAAAGTGCTTGGTGTGTGTGTGTATGTATTCTCCGTAATTGTATATATAAACTTGAATATTACATTGGTATCCAGCTATCACTTTTGAATGCCTGCTGAGGTTGGCTGGTTGGTCATTATTTAAAATGTGTGCAGTTTAATCATTTAATCAAAAAATTGGTCCACTTGATTTTGAAAGAGGGGAGATAGGTCTCTGGCTCTAAGGAAGATGTGCAGTGTTCTACACCCTACTCTGAAAGGAATCACTTCAGTTTAAAAGAATAGTAAGAGTGATGTGGATCATGAAAGAGGAGGTCATATTGCTCTTTAAGACTTAGAGCAAATCAGATGGGAATGTACTGTAGCCAACCAGGGAGATTGAGGCTTGTGTGGTGAATGCTGAGTGTTCAGAGATGGACCCTAATTAAGCAGCCTAAGAAATGCTGCATTGCTTACACCTTATGTATGAGTAATGGTGGTTTTTCGGTGTGCTTGTGTTGTATCTAGTGAAATTACTTTCATTAGGTAACAAATGAGATTCACCTTCAGATTCCTGGAGGCAACTAAAAATGAGCATGAATGTACAGAGACAGATTAGTCCACTAGCAGGATGTGAGTAACTTGCATTTACTAAAATGGCCATTACTCGTATCCTGTGAGGGGACAGTCCTCTTCATGGTGCCAGATCCTATTTCATAAACGCAGCTGACTTGCACCAGTACAAATCAGGGCAGAAGATGACTCTTAACTCTCAACACTTTAAATGCGAATCATCAGAAGGTTTGAGTGAACCAGACCTGGGTTGCTGGTTTTTCCTCCTCAGCAACAGTCATCCTAGTAGTTTTCCCTCTTGTGGTTTCATTTTAGTCACTTTAAGTACATTGGAGTATGTGGGAAAACCAGTAAATGCTGAAATCTAGTATACTCAAATAAGTGCGGAGTCAAAGAAATGGTAAGAGGTAATTGTTTGGAAGGCTTAGTAGTTTGAGGTACTCCGCTTCGTGTTTGTGTGGTGTTTTTTACATGTTTGATTCCTGAAAAAAAACAAAACCCCAGAACAAAACTTAATAACTTGTATCTTATAAAAAAGGCAGTACTTAATCAGGAATCAGATTTTCTTCAGGTGAAGTTGAAGCAAATAACTTCTGCTTGAGGTACTGCTAGCTAGGCAAATAAAGGTTGATTGTTCAGTAGCAGAGTTCACAGCACTTTCCACATCAAGGGCTTTTTCATTTGAATTTGTAAGTATTCATGTGATAACTCATGTTCTGTTATCACATCCTCATGAAACTACTTTGCTTACAGTAGAAGAGGAAATAGATATGAATTCTGGAAGGAAACTGTCAGGATTTCTGGCTTGCTTGATCATGTTAATGCAGGTTTAGCTAAGCAAATTTCTTTGCCTTGTCCAAGTGATCAGACTGGGCTTTGGGCTGGCTTTCTAGAAAAGTCACAACCCTCTTAACCATAGATAGAGTGGAGGAAGGAGAGCTATATCTGCACATAGTGTCAATTCTGTGGAGGGCAATGTCTTGGGGACCCATTTAACCATCATTTATACCACATTCGCCTTTCCTGAGGTAGGAGCAGAGAGCAAAATTATCTATGTGTCCTGGGCTCTCATATGTAAGAGCTATATCTGGGTCTTTCATCTTATTCAATACCAAGAATAAGCTCCTTAATCTCCCTGCAAAAAAAAAGGGTTTGCAATACATCATGCAGCATTATAGTTGGGATGAATGAAGAACCCCAGCCTGGGGTTTCTAAGATGATTTATTTTCACTTCCAAAGCAGTAAAACTCTCATCTTGAACCTTCTCATTGTGCTGCTTTTTAGTGTTAGTATCAATTAAGGCTACAGACCTTACACCTGCTCCTGGCCTGCTGTTGCTTAGTAACTCTTCCCCCCCCCCCATGTTTCAGTCCCTGACCAAATCAGCAAAAACTGAGATTTTTTTGAAGATTCTCTCTGGCTGTGCCAGAAGCCATTTCTGTGGGAAATGAGTATAATTTGATGTCATTCCATACTGTGTTTCAAATAGATTTTTTGCAAGCCAATGCCTTTTACTTGAATAAAATAACAGCATGTGTTGATACTATTACAGCTGAATTATTCAAATAATTCTGATCTGAAACTTTGTTGATCTCTAGGAGGGAACTGTGTTCTGTTTATGACCCTAACTTTCTTATCACTGTCTCCTAGGGTTCAGCAATAGCTTTGCATATCAAACTAACCTGATCAAGGAACAGGTACAGGTTTGCCTCCGAAAGTCTTCGTTATGAGCATTAGCAACCTCTTAAGCTTACAGTGATCATCCCAGATAACTCCAGAGAGACTTTCTGTACTGAGTCTTGCACATGTGCAGACATGCAAGACTTTGAGAGAAGGTGCAGTGCTACCAAGAATTATGGAGGTCTATTGAGACACTGTGGGTTTTTTGAAATAACTCTGAATATTTTTTTCCACTTACCTCTTTCTGTTGGTGGATGTTTTCTCAGAAATGTAAGTTCTGATTCATGTGTGCATCATGCTTGTTGTTAACTGGTGTGTCCCTTTGCCATGAGTAGGAAAAACAAGCAGGTACCACACATCATTCCTATTACAGTTGGGAACATCTCCACCAGTTATTGGTGTGTCTGTTTACTTCTCCTTTTCAGTCCACCGTCTCCTTTACAGTTCAGCAGTCTATTCAAAGTTCTTTCTTGCTCTTTCAAACCTTAGAGCTGTCTGCTGAGCAATCTTGTGGTACACCTATTGGAGAGGTCAGAGTCGAATCACGTGTGTTTCCTCAGTGGTTGCTTGAAGGTCTTCCTTAAAGTTATTCACAAGACTCCCAAAGACTTAGTTCTTCCATAGTATCCCAGGAAACATGCCTTCTACTAATTTTTCTTTTATATTTAACAACTGTTATCATGCTGTGCAATAACTTTGCTGTGCATGTTAAAATAAACTTCATGCTTCCTCTCCCTATCATTGCTTATAGAATCACAAAATGATTTGAGTTGGAAGAGACCTTAAAGACTATTAAGTTTCAACATTCCAGCCATGGGCAGGGACACCTTCCACTAGACCAGGTTGCTCAGAGTTCCATCCCACCTGGCTTTGAAGACTTCCAGGAATTGGCATCTGCGACTTCTCTGAACATCCTCTTTGGGTGTGTATTTGCTGGATAGTGTTTAGTTGTGACACCTTGAAGCTCATGCTTGTGTTTGTAACTCCACTGCAATAACTAACAAACATGAAATCTTAAAATTTAAATCTGCAAATTTTTGAGAACCAAATGGGGGTTTGGCTAACAGCTTAAAAGCTCATGGTTTTGAGTATTTGGTGCTGAGCATGTAGGTGCCACAAATGTAGATCCTGTAATAAATAAAACGTGGGAGATATCAAATGGCATTGTCTTAGCATCTGACCAGTCTCCTGTGTTATTTTTTAGATTGAAATCAGCTTTGTTTATGTCCTGCTGACAGATGCACAGCAGGCAGGAAGGCAGCTTGCTATATATTTCTGAGGTTAGGTTTTCTTCTTTTTTTACCCCAAGTTTTATGTTGAGACTTGTTAAATGCATTGCACTTCAAAGGACAAAGACTCTGAATTTGATAGGATCAAGACTACCTGTGGCAGCTTTGATTGCTCACTGACTGTTACGTTGGAAGTCCTACCTCTGGGAACAAGAAAAATGCACTTCTATATTTCATGAAGAGCTGGTTAAATCAGTGGAACTATGTGTGATGGTCTCATTAAGAACAATGAAATTAGACAGTGTGCAGTACCACTTCTATAGCATGTGTATGTAGACCAAGAGAGAAAATTCAGGCCACATCTAGAGGTAATGCTGTTTAAACAAAACTCTTCAGTTTACTAGCTTAACATAAATTACTAATACATAAGATTTGGGGCTATTTTTTTACAAAAGGCTATACTAATTAGAGAATTGGCTTCAAAGATTAAAAGAAATTATTTTGAGATATTAAATCATGGTCACCATTCAAATTCTGGTTCTTGTTTGATACCTACCTCTTTACTTTGAAATGTGTTTAAAATGTAATGTAGAATGAAAAGCTGAACTGATATTAGAAGTCTTTCATTTTGTACTTGTCAAAATGAGCTTATGTAAGTGTTTGTCAACTGAAGTTGCATTTATTTTGTGAGTTTTCTACTCAATCACTGTTCTTAACCACTCTCTTCTACTTCATTCTTATGTTAATTTTCTGGTGGGATTTGTTGGGATTTTGGGATAATCAGAGGTAGGTTGTAAGTGACCTTTAAGATGACCAAGTTCAACCATTGCTGTGTCCACCAAAATAGGAGCTGGACCAGGGGTAAAGAGTAGAGAAGAGATAATGTGAAAATCTCACTGATTTCTAAATGGTCTTTCAGTTCAGCCTGGCTGGCACATTTTTTGTTTGCATTATTGTGAATGTTGGAAAACAAAATTTATTTCCAGAAATATTTGGAGAAGCTCTTTGAACAGCTGTTCAGCTATGTACAGCCACAAAACAGAGAAAAAGTATTGCAATATTGTAGATCTAAGGCTTCAGGATAAAGTTAGGAGATAAAACGCATTTGCCCAGGTTGGATGTTGGCCAGCATGAAGAAGGGAATGGGGCTGGTGTGCTAGAAAAGTGACAGAGGTTTATTGGTCTGTCAACTCAAGAGACAAATGAGCAGTCTGCTGAAAACTGTAAATACAAATAGAGCAAATAGAGCAAATTCCAGTGAGTTCCGTAAATGGTGGCCAGATCTGTTGCTTTCAGTGAAGCTGTTCTAAATATTAGGGGCGAAAGACGTGGCTTTATATATAAAAATATTGTTTCTAAAGGAAAATCTGGAAAAGCTTCTACATTCTAATACAAACGGAGCTGGGGGGGCTGTTGCTGGGGAGGAGGGTGTTTTATGCTTGTTTGCTTCATTAGAATTAAAACTGATAGTTTTCTTTTATCTTCGGTAAATTGATTCTAAAGTTCTCTGTACTCTGTGAAGAATTAAACTGATAAGCGGCTAGCAATAGCAAGCAGTGATGATATTAGCCACGCCTGCCTAGTGGTGGTGGTTTTCTGTATTGCTTAAATGTTGTGAGAGAAGTGTTTAAAATGCATTGTGAGAGGCTCGATACTGCATTCCAACTTCCAAAGTAGGAAACACATTGTATGCAATGTGTTTGCTGTTTCAGCACTTTTTAATAACAAACTTAGTTTGTGATCTGTCACACTTAAAAGAGTTTGCTTGGAGACATGCATCCCAGACAGCTTTCTGTAGTCCGGCTTTAGGAAGTGTGTTTGGCTTTCCATCCAGACAACAAAGAAAAAGGGTGTCCATGTCACCATTTTCTCCACTATGACCTATTAACACTCCTTCTCCAGAGCTCTGCTTTCAGAATATGCTCAACCATGTTACTTACTGTAATAGCTCGCATGCTGCCCCACCACTGCCACATTTCCAAGGGGCATCTTTACAAATGGGCAAACTTGTTTGAAATGGAGTTGTCCTGCAGGAGCTCCCTGGTGTCACCTTCTTTGAAAAAAGTCAGTTGACCTCAGGCTGATTCTTCACAGCAATTATGCATCTGGTTCTGGCCATAATTCTATAAAACTTTCTCGTTCTCCTGTTTTCCTTTTGTCTGGACTAAAAAGTGAAACATTCTTGAGATATCGAGCTTAAAACATGCTTTGACATTTGTTAAAAACTTATTGTAAGTCACCCTAACCTTGTTCAAAAAGAGCATTCAGCCTACTAAATTATGGGATGAATTACATTAAGTTAAGTGCTTGACTGGCCCATGGTGTAGACTTTAAATGCAAGACAAAAATGTCTTCGCTTTTCATTTTTTTCCTCAACTTGCTACATACAATTTCTTCTGTCACTGTTACGGCTACAAACAAACAAACAAACTCTGTATGAGAGAAGGAATAAATCCTTCTTGGTCATCTCTGGATAAAGTATTCTTTTGGCTCCTCTGTGGACTGCCAGCTGTGATTTTCCCTGAAAGAGTTGAACGTAGTATGGTTCGAAGGTGTGTACAAAGAGAGTGGTCTCACACAGCAGGCTCAAGAGTACTGCTGTCAGATCTGCCCCTTATTACAGTAGCAATAGAGGGGCAAACCCCTTCCATTGCTCTTTGAACAGAATATCCCGAAATTCAGGTATCCTTCATGTTTCCCTCAGAAAATAAAACTTTGCCATTGTCCTTTGACAGTTTATTTATAATCTCTGGGAATGCAACGCTGTGGGAATGTTCCCCAGTCCCAGGAACCGAGGACCTGTTTGAAGTTGCAGTGAAGCCAGGGACAGTCTTTCCATGGACATGGATGGGCTGTGTTCTAAACCAGGATGTTCAGTGTTACTTTTAGGTAAAACCCTGTGGAAGGTGTACTCTCGAGTGTCTCTTTATACACACGAGACCATTTGGAGAAAATCCTGTAAACTTCCTCAGCTCTGATCCCTTCTGAAGGGGAAGTGTGCAAAACTTCACTTCCTGTGGGAGAATATGAAGTCCTTTCATCTGTAGCCAGCTCTGGCTTGTTTGGAGGTAATGCCCTTCAGATATTGCTGTCTCAGTGTTCTCCTGATATCCCTGACCTAAGGTAAGGACAAAGTATTAACTCAAAGGCCTACTTAAAAGATGCTCTGTGCAGGTGCAGTTAGAAGTGAAGTGTTATCCTGGAGGGTTTTCAAAATGCACTGTGCTGTGGCAGGCATTGCTTCTTTCCTGCTGCTTAAGCACTGATTTGAGATTGAATGCTTTGTTTCCAGTTGCTGGAATTACAGATCAGACAGAAGAATAACTCTAAATGAAGTACAACACAATAGTGTTTGAACACTGCATTTGAAAGTTAAATAATAAAGTATGTTTATCAAGTAGAAGGAATTAGTTTTAAGCTTGCTGGATCTATGTTCCACAGTAGTCAAAAACTAGTGTCTACACAGATGTACCAGGCAAATATTCAATTAAAATTTATATAGAATAATTGGAAAATACAGGTGCAGAACATTTCTTAAGCCATAAAAATTTTGACAGGTGCCAAAAACACCTTCCATACTATCCACAGTCCACCATCCTGCTTTTAATAGCTGTTGCCTAAGTTCTTCCTTGTCTAATAAGTGCTTCTGTGAGTGAGCTTTCCGAGCTTTCTGTTAAGGTTATCCGCAGCAAGTCCTTGGGGGGTTATCTCTGCATGTTATCTGGGTTATCAGGAGACTGTGTTCATGGAAGCACCAGGTGCTTATCCAAATAGCTGTGTTCTAAACTTTGCTTATCCAAACATCTTCCAAACAGTTCATGTGTACAAAACTTAAACTGGAAATCTTGTAATCACAGGCTTTCATGGAAGATTTCTTATTTCCTGCTTCCAGCCTGGGTGGATATACAGCAGGAGCAGCTGCCTTCACAGTAACTGGGCAATTGTATTTCTAATTCCAACTGGAACTGAGAGAATAAGGGGGTAAGAGAGACTGGGCTTTTGAGAAATATCAGAAAAAACTATTTGATCCAGCTTGGGGTTTGCATGCAGGTTTGTCTCATTAAAAGAAGTGAGGAGAGGAAAAAAAACTGCGCTCCCTACTTGCGGATTATTTTAGTGATACAGATTACGTTCAGGAACACTAACATCAAGAAACAGAAAACCACGTGCAAGCGATTCTGAACTTTATAGGTGCTGCACAGCTATTGCACTTGCTTTCTGTTCTTCCTGGAAGCACTAGTGAATGTGCATTTCTTGTTCTTATTTGGGAACTAAAACTAGCTGAATAAAATAGTACTGGTGATGTCTCAGAACTGAACTCATTTCTGTGCATGTAAAAGTTCTGTGTGTTACTTTCCATGACTGCTGGAAAAGAGACTAGGGAGAGAAGAATTTACTGCACAGCTGAGAACTGTCACCCTAAAATGGCAGAGGTGCAAGGCTTTTAGGTGAGACACTGTCAGCATACACTTCCAAGCAAGGTCAGTTTGAACATCCTGCTTAGAGTCAGCAAACGGAGAGCTCTCAAGAAAGCAGAGCAGCGAGGAGCAGAGCACACTTAGAGGAGGCAGGCAATGGGTAGGAATTGGAGGGAGAGACAGTAATTTCTTCTGTGCTGTTTAGTCCACTAGCATGTCCCAAGTTTAATCCCGAGTTCCCTCCTTGTCAGTCATGAATAAGGCAACAATCACTACTGTGTATAAGTGGTGGCACAGCTTTTTGCCCATCTTCTTTCTGTCAAGTTGTTCTGCCCTCTCACTGGAAACCATAATTGCAGATTGGATAAGGGCATGGTGACACAGATCTGATGGGCTTGGTGCAGTCCTGCCTTGACTCTCAGAGACTTGTTTTTTAAGGAGCATGTTGTAAGTATGGTTTATCTGTTTTTCTAGCTTCATGCATCTCAGCCAAAGTGATGAAAGTTATCAAGAATAGCAACTCAAGTTACAGCAGCATGGAGACTCATGCTGAAGACATGCTGCAGCAAGAGCATAAAGGAGCTGTTACAGGACTATAATAGTTCAGCTTAATGAGTAATCGAAAGGTTTCAGTATGATATCTTCTCCTTCTTCCTGAGTACTGGTTAAGTTACCCATTGTAAAAGTGAAAGGGATAGTAGGACTTCTGAGGTGAGTGCAGATAACATACTGCGTGCAAGGTGAAGTGCAGCAAATAATAAGTAGCTTAAGACAGAAGTGTGCCTGAAGACCTTATTTTGTCTGGGGAGAAAATATGAGCCAGAAGTATGGGATTTTCCTGTCAGAACTGGACTGGGATATGTTCATTGTGTGGTCTGCATGGGTTACCTGTTAGAAATGTATGATCCTTGACAAGATTTCACAGATCATCAGTAGAACTTGTATGCTCAGATCTTCACTAATAATTAGGTCTGAAGTTCTGCTTCAAGATAGAAGCCTGACTTGAGTGTCAAGGAAGCTACCTGATTTGTGTCAAATAAATGCTTAAACTACCTACAGAATACTGTTCTGGTTTTCTGAGTTATAGGATGGAATCTGTAAAAGATCATCATCTACTGAAATCACATAGCTGTTAAATCATAATTGCATTAAAGACATGGAATTCAGAATAAAGGTATAAGCCCTAACTGGACGAACTCAACAAGCTTATTTAATTTCCCTGTGGAGTAGCACTTCCCCCATTTCCAGCTGTGTGCATCATTAAGTACCTACTAAGTAGCTGGCACAACAGAGTAAAAATTAAACTAGCTTTCCTAATAGTGAGCTGGAATTCTTGTAATGAAAATATAAGGTACCTTATTTAAATGTTGGCCCCTTGACAGAATCTGCACCACAAGCCTCACAAGACTGTCACTAATCTTTTTGTAGGTGCCGTGTAGCTAAAAATGTGCTGATGTCTGGCTTTGCACAGACTGGAGAGCAGGGAGATTATATGTTTTGAATAGGATCAAATGACTAGAAGGGGAAAGCACTCTATACTTAGCTGTCTTGTCATACAGACAGAAAAACGTTTTGCATGTGACCTTGTTAACAGCATGAGTTAAGAGCAACACTATGAATTAGAGGCAGAACTACTGAAGGTTAGATCATCGTTGAGAATCTTGTGTTTTTCTGGTCATCTGCTTAATTTTTTTTCCCCTGTTCTCCTATTTTGACTTCAGTTTCCATGCTGACTCTAGATTACGTGGAGAGATGAGGGTGAGAAAAATCACCAGGCCAGATCTCCTTCATTTTAGAAAAGCAGAGCAGCAGTTCAATACAGGATTTCTTTTTCGCCATTGCTGTCAAGTCCTCAATTTTTCTTAATAGTTGTTCTCCCTTCATACTGCAAAGTCTGTCCTAGTGTACTCCTCAGCTGCTATGCCTTTGAGCATCTTTCCAAATTATTATGACCAGACTGACTACCTCACTGCAAGTTAATTCTCTTCTGTTGCAATCACATCTGTCTTCAACTGGTTCCCACACCTGCAGTCTTAATGCCTCTTCTCTGTTTTAGATAGTCTTTGAAACCTTTCCCTCCTCTAACCTCCACCTCTGTGCACAGTACATTTTCACTGATGCTTCTTTCAAAATTGGCATCCCCTGTCCCTTGCATTCCCTCTTCTTTCTTGTTACAGGCAGAATTTTATTTACTGCTCCTTTCCTTTAACAAAGGATATCACATGGTAGATAAGTCTGTGTCCTGTTGGAGCCTACGGACAGTTGATGTCCCATACACATACAGCTTGCTTTGTCACTGTATGAATGGCTTGTGAAATGCCTCATAAATATCTGTTCCCTGGCTCAAGGCAATAGAACTCCTGTTTTTCCCCAGATTGCACCCCACACCTTATTTTAATTAGGGTAGCTGAAGCTACAGGGATGACTGTCATGGTGCAAAGGCAGGCATGCTTCTAACCAGGAACTGTTTAAATTATGTGTCTGAGCTGGGAGGTGTATATTCAGTGCCCTGCAGGAGCTTCTCCTTTACTCTTGTCCAGAAGGAGAGAGTAGATATTGAAACTTAATTTTCTATGAAAACCCTACTGTACACTGGGTCACAAGCATTGCAATCACCAAAACCCTATGGCTTGTAGGAGTCAGCAGCTTTCCCAAGTGAATTGGTAAGGTGCTGCCAGTAGAAACTTGTTTGGCTTTAATACCATTGCTCAAAAGTTCTGCTCCTGTTCCCAAACCCTTCTTTTTATCTAGAGAAGAGCCTCAGCCTCTTCTGACTGAGCACAAGCAGGGGGCATGCAGCAGCAAAACTTGGTATCTGACCCAAATTTCTCTTACACTTAAGAGTCTGATAAAGTAAAACAGAACCATCAGAGCTATACACAGGGGCAGAATTGGAAGGAGCATAGGTTAAATAAAATAAAGCAGTATGATAGTAAGAAGAAAAGCATGTAAAAATAGGAATACCTGACAGATGGCTTGGGTGGGGAACACAACTAATCCATGGGATATCAGAACAGTTGTATGACTCTTTTAAAATGTCTTTAAAGAGGGAAAACAGTAATTGAACTGGATTGGACAAGGATAGAGGAAAAATAAGCTGCACTGATATGAGAAAAGAACAACTTTTTAGACATCCCTTATGTAGTGCTACATTGCATTACAAATCACAAAATGGTTTGGTTTGGAAGGGACCTCAGAGATCATGTAGTTTCAAACAGGTCACCATGAGCAGGGACACCTTCCACTAACCCGACTCCTGGGAGTGGGGCATCCACAACTCCTCTGAGCAACCTGCTCCAATGTCTCACCACACTCACACTAAGAATTTCTTTCTTGTATCTATTCTAAACCTGCCCTCTTTCAGTTTGAAACCATTTCCCCCTGTTCTATCATTTCATGCCAATGTAAAAAGTCCCTCTCCAGGTCTCCTGTAGACCCCCTCTAGGTACCAGAAGGTGCTATAAGGTCTCCCTGCAGCCTCTGTATCTCCAGGACAGCCCCAACTCTCTCAGCCTGTCTTCATAGGAGAGGTGCTCCAGCCCTGTGAGCATCTCTGTGTCCTTCCTCTGGATTTGCTTCAACAGATCCATGTCCTTCTCCTGTTGGAGGCCCCAGAGCTAGATGCAGCTCTTCAGATGAAGTCTCATGAGAGCAGACTGAGGTGGCAGAAGCACCTCCCTTGCCCTGCTGGCCACGCTTCTTATGGTGCAGCCCAGGACGTGGTTGACCACCTTGGCTGCAAGCTTAAACAGCCCATTCGTGTCAAATTTCTCAGCCACCAAGTCCTTCTCACAAGGGCTGCTCTCAATCCATTTTCTGCTCAGCCTGCACTTGTGCTTGGTATTGGCCGTATCCAGGTGCAGGACTTTGCCCTTGGTCTTGTTGAACTTGAAGTTTGTGCAGGCCCACTTCTCAAACCCGTTAAGGTGCCTCTGGATGGCATTCTTTCCTTCTGGCATACAGAATGCACCATAGAGCTTGGTGTTGTTGGCAAACTTGCCCAGAGTGCACTCAGTCCCACTGTCTATGTTGCTGACAAAAGTGTGGAGTAGTGCTGGTTGCTAAGCCAACCCCTGAGGAATGCCATTTGTCACTTGGACATTGAGCCGTCAACTGCAGCTCTTGAGTGCGACCATCCTGCCAGTTCTTTATTCACTGCATAGTCCATCTGTCAAATCCACTTCTCTCCAGTTTAGAGACAGGGGAATTGTGTGTGACAGCATCAACTGCTTTGCACAAATCCAGGTAGATGATGTCAGTATCTCTTCCTTTATACACCAACACTTTAATTCCATTGTAGAAGGCCACCAATTTGTCAGGCATGATTTGTCCCTACTGGAGCTGTGTTCGCTGTCACCAATCACCTCCTTATTTTCCATGAGCATTCAGTGTAGTTTCCAGGAAGGTCTGCTCCATGATCTTGCTGGTCACAGAGGTGAGACTGACCAGCCTGAGCCTGACCAACCAACTGACATGTAGCTCCCAAGGTCTTCTTTGTATCCTTTTTAAAAATGATCGCCTTTTCCAGTTGGTGGGAACTTTACTGAAGTACCACAGTTACTCAAATATGATGGAGAATGGTCTAGCTACTTCGCCTGTCAGTTCCCAAAAAAATCTTAAGTAGCTTGTGAGTGCTGTATAAATCAAAAACTTCTTTGAAAGTAAGGGTGTATATCACCTTCACTTCGGGCTGTCATCCTTGAGGATGAAATAAGAACATACTTTCTTTAAGGCTTGATACAGGTGCTGGTGGAAGGTGGCCTGTGAACAGGAGGCACCAATTCACAAAATAGGCATTCAGCCCCCTTTGGGGACAGGAGTACTTACTCTTTGAAGTGGAAGGGAAGATGGAACAATTAAAACTGTTTTCTCTATTACTTCTCTCCCTTTGTTATCATATGTAAAATCTGCAAACAGATGTTACAATGGAACCATGGAAAATCTGGGCAAATATTTAATTTTTCTGTCTCTGTTTACAAGATGTTTCTACAAATAAAGAAGCTTGGGGGAAATAATGAAAAAACCCCAAAACTGAAAGGAGCTGCGTGCCAGCTCCCGTTGCCTCAAGTTGTGTATCTTCTGCTGGCTTTGAGTAGCAAACCACACCTGACCAGCTGAGAGAGGCAATAAGTCAAGCTGGTGGAGCCACACGTGATTTTCCAAAATCAGCAGTTACAGGCTCTGAAAGTGCAACCTGCAGACTGCTACCATAGGAGATGGCCTTCAAAGAGCTGTCTCCACTGCTTGAAAAGGAAAGGTGGGAGGAGGATGGGTGACCGCTGTGTTGGGTTTTCTGTATGAGTCTGTTATGAGATGCAGAGTGGAGGAAGGAACTGACTTTCTTCTATTTCCTTTTTAGCTACTGAAGGCATGAACCAATTTACAGGAAAGTTGCCAGGTTGTTTTTTTTTTTTTTTTTTTTTTTTTTTTTTTTTTTTTTTTTTTTTTTTTTTTGTTGTTGTTGTTTTTTGTTTGGTTTTTGGGGTTTTTTTTGGTTTGTTTTTTTTTCCGGGTGGAGGTGTGGAGAACAAAGACTCTGTGTGTAACTTAATGCTTTCTGGGGGAAGTCAGCTAGCATTTACAGCTCCTTGATGCCACGATGCAACAGAACAGAAATAAGCTTGGAGAAACCACTTTAGGAAGCGTGAGTTATGCATGAGGCACTCAGAAGCTGCTCAGGGCTGTGTTGACATGTCACAGGTGATCTGTGCATCAGGTCAGTGGTGGTCTGGTGGTGCCTTCTTGCTGTGTGGCACCAGGTTGTATTTCCTGGGCTGCAGGAAAGCATGGAGGTAGGGAGCAGAGCTGTGCCTCTGGCTCAGGCAGCTCAGCACATCGAGAATATGGCTGTACAGAGCTAAGCAGGACCACAAGTGGGGAATCCAAAGGAACTGGTCTTCTTCCATCCAGATGCAATACTCTTTGTACAGCAGAGTTATGCAACTTCAGGCAGGAGAGGTTTTGAGCTGCTGTGGCACCTTTCCAGGAGCTAATAAGGACTTGAAATAGAGCCCAAGCCCTAAATGCACTTTATTTAGGCTCAGAGTGACAGTTTCTCTTACTGCTGTAATTGAACAGGAAAAAACATATAAATTTGTCTTTGAGTTTCTAGCTTTGCAACTGCACGAACTTAGATACCTTTCATGTTAGTTGACAGGTAAGATGAGGGCCAAACCTTTCTCCTTCTGGGTCTGCTTTGCCATCAATGCTGACCTCTGGCAGAGAGACTATGTCTTGCTAGTGAGGTAAAAACAGTCTGTATCACAGGCTCCTATAGAGTTCACCTTTAAAAGCAGCCAGCAGCATGTGAGTACAGATGGATGATAACTTTGGAAACCACCCACAAGTTCATTAGGTTATTTAGGTTCAAGGTTATTTATCATATTAAACATATCTTGCATTGAGGGAGGCTAGGGGTGTTTGCATGCTCCTCTAACATAACAGAGCTAGAGGGATGATACCTTCAGCAGCAGGGCAGCTGCTTTAGTTAACCAATGCACACTTTGAATATCATCGCATTACCTGTGTTACACTGGAAGGCTGGTGACTGCCTGAAAGACTTCAGGTTGTGGAAAGCAATGGCCTGTTAGCAAGACCAGTTACCAAAAGTTCTAACAGAACAGATTGGGCCCCATATTTTGTGACTGACTCAGCCCTTCCCAGTTTGCCAGACTGAACCAAAAGGGAAAGTGTTTGGCTGTCTGACCCCATTTTGTCAGCGTGAGGCCCAGTAAAGCATAGAGTAAAGCCAAGGTTGTAACTCAGCTGAAGCTCAGATCCTTCCTCTGAAACTTTTAATTTACTGATTTATGGCTTTCATATTTTTAAATACGTATTTTCCTTTTGCAGATTTCAAAACAAGGAATAATAAAATGGCAGTTGGTCAGCAAAAATGACTTCTTAGGAAAAACTAAAAAAAAACCAAAACAATTTTGATGTGCTATTGAATGACTTAAATGGTACTCAGCCCCAGAGGTTCAGAAATATGTCTTATTCAACCACTGAATATTTAACAGCTGAGCTGTAATTTATGGCGTTTCTAGATATGCACAATATTTTATGCCTTCAGGAAAAAAATCATCACAGTTTAAGATACTCATCTTCTTTGTGTTTTTTCTGGTGATAAAATCTTTTGAGAGTAAATTTAATAAGGCCTTGCCCCTTCTGTCCCTTTGTCCAGTAAGCCCCACTTCGTGCTAGCAAAGAATGAGAGAGAGGAGCTGAGCCTTCTAGGGCCTCTTAGAGTTTCATGAGGAGTTGAGGCATGATTAGAAACTGGAAAAAGGAGAGCAGGAACTTTTATGTGTCAGTAAGAAAGGATGAGATTTTTAGAAACAGTTTGTGTAGAATGTGAGCCAAGAAGAAAAAAGGTTTAAACTTTTCAAGATCTTGTTTCTGTTCCTAGGCATGATAGAACTAAAGAACTAATTGAGCAATAAAACGTGCTTATTTGAGTTGGCTGGGGTAGGATCACTTGTAAAAGATCGCTAACAATAGGATGAGGGTTTTTTCCTCTTCAGGAAAGAGAAATTAACAGGAATGAAATACTCAGCATAATATAGTCACGAGTGTTTGAAATGCACCTATGTGTGTCCTTACCTTCTTTCTGACTTTGGCATTCATAAAATCTTTCCACCGTTCTGGTGAGGAAGGAAGGAATAAAACCTCAGCCCTGTGAATGAGCAGCAACTTCGCTGTCACTTGTGCATGTCAGTGGTGCTTTGGGTGTTTTAAATCTGTGGAGCATTGTTTCCAAAGTGCAGGTAAGCTGTGTCAGACAGCACATTCTGCTCAGTGGTAGTCTTGGTGTATGTAGCCCAGGAGTGTCCCAGAATAAACAGTGTACCCCATCCTTTACTGTCCTTACTGCTGTAAAACCCAATCCTGGAGGTTACCCTATCAAGCAGCCTAAGTACCTGTGTCCTGTTTTGCTGGGCAATGTAGATGAAAAAACCCCCACAGTTATTAGGTCCCATAACAAATCTAAATAAACAAATGTAATCAACGAATGTCTTTGGAACTTCTTTCAAATAATGACTGCAATTTGTAGGACTAACCACTTTGCTCAGCAGTGAGAAGTTGTAGAACTGGATTTTAAGGAAAAACTGAAGGAAACCAAATTGCTCAGATGCCAGGCATATCCTGCTCTGTTCCTGTAAGAGAACATAAAGCAACAACAACTAATAAAAAAAAAAGTTTTATTAACTGTTGGAAGAATTATTTCTATTAGCATTTCCCAGTAAAATTTAGGTGACATAATTCCCAAACATTCTTTCAAAAAAGGCATTTTTTCAGGCTGTTGGAGGTTGGCCACTAAATGTGTCTGTAACACATTAGGCACTGTTTCTCAAAACACCTTGTGGACTGCTAATTGGGGTTTGCATAATACCGCAAAATTGCAGACATTCCTTTGAAATAAGCAGGAATGAAAACTGCTTTTCTGGGGTAAAAGAGAAAGGAATTTTTTATTTTTAACAAAAAGGCTTAACAGAAATCCTTTATTGGAATATGTTATTATTATTGTTGTTTGCCTTTTTTTTTTTCCCTGAAGAAATTAGTTTGAGGAAAAGTTTCCAAACAGTTTTGAATTACCCAAGTTCAAGGAGGGCCTTGTACATACAGTACTACTGTTCAAGCCAAGAGGTAAACAATTATGAAATGCCTTTGAAATGCAAGGCTGGTAATGCCAAGGTTATGTATTTTGTCACTGAATACAACAGTAAGGAGTTAGGAGTAGGAGTGAGTGATATTTATTACTTATGCACAAATGTGCAAAGGAAAAGCTTTTGAAATTTAATGTCTCAGTGTCCAACATGGACATAGGTAGCAAGTCTTTATGAAGGGAAAGCTGGAAAAAGACAGTTTTCAGAGCATTGTGAAAGTGTCACTGGGTGCATGAGAGAGACAAATCCTATCCAGTTAACTCCTACTTCTGCCTGAAATTCTGGAAGGGTAGCTATAGATGGGTAGACATCTCATCACGCACTACATGACATACCCAGCATCAAGGCATGAACATTCTATTTCCAAATCTGTTTCACTTCACTGCATGATTCTGTGTTGAAAGAAATAACAGCAAAACGGAAGCTTTTAGGCAAGCAGATGGATGTTGCTGGAGGTGGAAACTTACACTGCATTTATCAACAAGAGCAGTCTCTTACGGTCAGAATCTGAGTACAGCAAATAATACAGTAGTTTGGAGAACAGAGAGATGTTGGGGAAAGGTGAATTTTTTTTGTTTCAAGTGCCAGGTTTGGCAGTATGTTTGTTTATATCTAATAAATACCTTATGCTTGGGTCTAAGACATGGTATTTCAGTCTTGTATAAGGAATGTTTTAAATGGAAAGAACACGTCCTTCACTTAAATCAATTACACAAAAAAGGAAAGAAAATCACCTTTTGTTATATTTGAAGCACAGGAGGAGGTGGCAAGGGCAGATTAGCAGGGCTTTGTACAGCAGTGCCTGTGTATGAAACAAACAACTTTTGACGGGAAGATTACAACAACTGGAATAATGAAGAGAGAAAAGCTGTTGCTAAATGGTAAGCATATCTTTGCTTTATTTACACACCATTTTCCTTCTGCTTTAGCAGAGGTATCTGCCAGGCTCTTGAAAATTTTAATCATCCTTGAGCTGTCAAAAACTTAGTTGTCTGTGCAGCAAAAGCACGTTTGCACAAGCTATTAGGTGGGAGAACCCCCCTGCCCTCCCATGGACTCCACTGTGCTGCTAGTGCCAGGGCACAGAGTTCATGCAGAAATTGTGGCAGATTGCAGAAAGACAGGGTGTTGGGTGCTGTACATTTTGAACTTTATTCATCTCTCTTGAAAAGACACATGGATGAACAAAGGAAATGCAGGAGACCAGAGGTGGAAAAACATCCTTATGAGAGAACAAATTCCTCTTCTAATGAGAGGCTTTGTCACTGAGCCATGAACTTCAGAAAATAACGATGAGTGGTCATAGTTATCTACTAAGAATAAAATTCACTTTAGATTGATAACAAGAGCAGTTAGAGTGAAAAAAAAAAAAAACCTCTCTAGAAGGAGCACATCATGCACCCATCTCTCTTTGCAGCAGGAATGAGAACATCATCATCCTCTCCATAGAATTACAGAGTTCTTGTAAGTGTAAGATGAGAATCAGAGAAAATAGTCACATAACAACTCAAGATTCCCTTCCTTAACAGTTCATATTTTCTCTCATCTTGATACAGTGCTTTAAAGAACAAAACGTGTAATAAAAATGCTCATGAGTTAAAGTACTTTGATTCATTCGCTTACTTGTTCCATAGAAATTTATTCAGAATAACAAATAGCAGAGATGTTAGCGATTGTACTTAATTGGAGACAACATGTCAGTGTGTCAGCACTTTCCAGAAGCTGACATTCCTGTCACAAAGTTGCAGAAAAATTTTTAAAAGTTAGCAGTTGTTTGCTGTCACAAAAGGTGCCTTTGCAAAATTTGTTTTAAAATGCGACTTCCTGTTGCAGGCATGGACATGCTTCAAATATATTTTGTTCTGGTTCTTTTTTTAGAATCGCTTCTTAGAAATTGCAGAGGGGTACCCCAAAACCCAGATAAACTACACACTGAGAACAGTGTTGTCTGAGACCATGAAAGGAGTTCTCTTTGCTTTTTGGTTTTTGTAGCATTTTAATTTTTTTCCCTACAGTTTCAGGGTTTGGCCCACGCTTACACAAAGCCTGCAAAGAAGTCTTATCTCAATATTCTTTTGAGGTCAGACATGAAGACTGAATCATTAAAGGCCTGTCTATGTGATCCTTGACTGGATTTGTAAGAAAATAAGTGTTCTGCCTTAGCAGTCTGCCTTATGTATGTAGACTTGTCAAAGCCATGGGTGTTAATTTGTGTGCTGGTAGAGAAATGTCTTAAAGTAATGTCACCTGACCTGAAGATGGTAGGCTTGTTAAAGTTCAAAGCCCATCTAAGTTCTTCACCCAAAATCTTGTGGGAAATGAATAAAAATACTGTGAAGCGGATTATTCCCTTAGCATTTCCAATCTAGCCAAAATGTAATGTGACTTTCTTTGGGACTCTTTGCTAAGACAAAAAATGTTACTTTTCTATTACCCTACTGCTCTTAAAGGCAAGAAATTACAGCAGCAGTGGAAACTGTTCACTTTAGTACTAATTTCATTAAACAAGCAGAGCTCCATTTCTATATGAAAATGCACTGAACATCGGCTAGGCAACCATAGCGTTCCTCAGCAAGCTGAGGAAATTGTCTTACTGACTCAAACTGCACACATGCACACACACACACATTTCAAATGTCATTTTTTACTGCCCTGGTGAAAATCCTCATTTTCTCCTGTTGCATATATCTGCTGTGCAGGTGCAGTGAAGTAGAAGCATTTCATACTTCACAAGAGTGGTGGGTGTTACGTTTACATTGTGGGACTGAATTTGGAAAGGAGCCTTTAAATTAGTATTCATTAGTTTCAGATAGCAAAGATTATGCAGATTTAGGCAAGCTGACAGAGGATGTTTCCACATCTTTCAATGGGTTCGTGCAGCTTGAAAGCATCTCAGGTAGTGCTGCTCAAGAATGTATAAGAAGGTAGTTAATGAACTGTGGTAAGCTAGAAGTAAATATTCAGATATGGGCACCGTAGTGTGTAGCTCGATGAATTTGACCACAATTATTATATAATTATTGTGGTAATGAGTGGTTTCTGAGTTTTGACTTCACAAAGCATACTTACATACTGTTAGTAGTTTCTTGCTAAGGGTTTGATTTAATTAGTTGAGCTTAAACATAGCTTGCTATGAAAAGCAAAGGTTTTAGAATATTATTGTCATTCTGACTTAGGACTGGGAAAGGATGAATTTACAATCAGAAAACATACTTAAAGCTAGAGTGTTCTTGAGTAATATCCACAGAATAGGTTTCTGCTGAAAGCCTATCTAGATGGGTTTTTTTCCCCCTTGGTACTGTTGAATTAATAGCCTTCAAATCCAATTCATTTTGTGTCAGATAACTAAAAAATACTTCATTGAAACCCCTTCACAAAAAAACCCCACCAACCTCAAAAAAGCCCACCAAACAAACAAAACAGCAACAACAGCAACAAAAAACAACAACCCCCCCCAAACCCCAAAAACCAAAAAATACCACCCCCCTAAAAAAGCACCCACCCCAAAAAACCAAAAAAAAACCCAACAGCAACAACAAAACACAAATCTAAAAAACTAGGATGATTCTAATGGGATTTTACAAGTTGTTCTAAATTACCCCTAGCATTTAAATAGGTATCTCTTTTCTATACAGCTTGTCCTAAAATTGTGATCCTTCTAGAGAATTTTGCTCTTGGTCACTAGGGGTCAGTGAATCAGCTCCAGGTTAAGATGCTTCAAGTTTGGTACACTAGTTCCTGCTGTAGCTAATGGAAATGGAATCAACTGGATACTTCTCTAAGCTCCACTGGCTTTACAGCTTTGATTGGAATGAGAGCTGAGACATGTAGCTCACATGCAAATGCTTACATTTAGGTATTACATATAGGGAATTTTCTCTCAACCTTTAGGTTCTGCTAGACTCTGGTGATGTTACTTTGTGATGGACTGATCTAGATCCAGCTCAGGGTTTCTCAATGTACAAGGCAAAATTTAACCTCTCCAAGAACATAGGAATACATACTCTGTCCTTACCTTTGATTGCAGCACAACTCAGTATTTTAATGCCAGTAAAAGCAATTGAGGATGAGGAAGGCTGAGGAAGGCTGATGGGACTTGCCAGGCCTTGCAGAGGGGTGGAAGCTCTGGAAGAAGCATTTGGGCATGTGATGGCTGGGAGAGCTCAGAGGGATGTGGGGGCTTCTTCTGTTCCCCAGGTTTACCTCTCCAGGTGTTTTTTGTAAGGCTGGGATGTGTCCATGGGGGCCTTCACCTCATTGACAGTACAAGAGAAACCCACATCTTAGCTTATGAGTCCACTCTCTTCATCAAGCTGCCTTTATTTCTTATATTCCCCAAAAAGTGCAGCCAGGAGCACCCTCGTAGGCCCAGAATAGCAGGCATGGCCACCCTGGTTGTGCTGCTTAACCCAATCCCTTCCCATAGTGGTTGCAGGGAGAGGGAACAGTCCTTCCCCCGTCAGTCCCATCCCTGAGTCCCAGAGGAGAAATCAATACAGCAGCACCCAGCACTGAGACCCAACACAATACACAGCCCAACACCTTACACAGTAAAGTGCCTAACATCTTACAAAGTTGGGTTTTTTTAATATTTTGGCCAAAAAATAATTAGTAAAGATCAGGGATCTGAACATTTGCTGTTTAGCTGTTTGCTGCAATGGTAGGAAAAAAAAAAAAAAGAAAAGAAAAAAAAGAGGATAAAACAAAAGAAAGAACAAAAGAAAGAACAAAACTCACCTGTGTTGTGTCTGTCTGCCATTTATGTCTCATGAAGTAGTTGTTAGCAATTCAAGCATGGTTTTGATATCTCTCCTTAGTATGTGTAACTGTTGACCACAATTTTGAACAGTTTCCTGCTTCTGCGTAAACAGCATTCTCCTTCCAAGCGTTAAGGAAACTTCTCTACCATGTTGGAGGCTTAAAGTTTTTGTATTATATGGGCTGGGGGGGGGGGGGGGGGGGGGTGTGGTAGTGACTGGGTTTTTTTAATCAGTAATGAATTACATCTTAAAACAGCCTTCTGCTTTTCTTTTGGACTCCCCAGTGCAGAATTTTTCTGCAGTGTTTTCCACACTTTGGTTGTTAGGGACAGACAATGTTTGATGTAGTCTGACACTTTTGAGAACTGCTTCTTTAATTCTATTTGAAAAATTACTACTTGACAGATAAATATTTTTTTTCCAAGTAGGATGTGCTACCCTTGGTAGGTTGTTATGGACAGCATGGAGCTGTTAGGAATGAATTGCTCTGTTCAGTCACAGCATGGTCATTTGTGGCTGCAGCTGTTCCCATTTAGCTCTTTCTGAGTTATTCTGTCCTGATTTTCGGTGGGATCCTCAAGAATAACTGAGCATCATCTGCTGGGACAGCAGAGCCCTCAAAACTCCCTATTAATCTCCCTGAGAAGTTCACCCAGTAGTGTAAATGGTAATGGTTGTTTTATGACATGAAGACTTGGCTACAGAGAAGTGAACACAAACCAACTCACTCTTAATTAGTTTTTAAAGGAAAGCAGATTTTCTCTATAGTGATAGTCAATGGGACTTGTGTTTGGAAGAAAGACAGATTATTCAAAATGAAACCAAATCTGCCCAGGGCAGATTTCCAGTAGATCTTACTCCTTGTTAAATTCACTTATGCTTTCCTAAGTCATTCCCAAATAATCTTTAGTAAAGATTAAAGAGCCACCCATACTAAAAAAAAAAAAAAAAAAAAAAAAAAAAAAAAAAAAAAAAAAAAAAAAAATCAACCAAGGTCTAAATTACTGTTAGGAACAATTTTAAAGGCAGCAGTCCAATTGTGTCAGCCAATACATTCTTCCTACCTTTTATTTTCCATGTCTAAATGGCATTATTAAACACTCTCATATGTATTTCTTTCTGAATCTGAATTTCCTGGTTAGAGGTCAGTGACTACAGAGTGACTTTGACTACACTTTTCAAATGTGGAAATGCAGGACATAGCTTGGGTCTATAGGTTTTGAGAAGACACTCTTAACAAGTCTGTTGTCAACACCACCATGAGGAACTGCATAAGTCACACCCACAGAGAAGCTGTTCTTGTAGTCTGTGTTCCTGTACCCACCACGTTCAGGCCAATCTCAGTCTAGAACAGCTCCTTTGAAGGGAGGATGCTTATACTTCATCTCTTTTGGGTCCAATGTCTCACAGTACACAGCCAGGACGTTTCAACTCTGTGCTGCTCTGCCAGCTTGCTGTGTCATGCACCAGTGTGCCCCCCTTCCAACACAAGACGGGTGGGAGGCAGCCTCATTTCCAACATCAGCTTCTCTTCCAGGCTTACACCTGGAAAGGGAGGCAGCTCAAGGCCTGTCCTCTTTCTGGAAGTTTTCAGGCCTGCAGGTCCTAAGCGCAGTTTTGGCATGTAATCCTAAGAAATGGCTTTTATGAAGATTAACTTTGGATTTCTTAGCTTCATACTGAAGCTGTATGAATTGAAAACATCACATTATCAAGTTTCCAAGTGGAGTGACAGATTGTTCCACCCTGTCCTATGCCATTGTCAGATCAGAAAATTGAATTCTTCACTCCTCACGATGCTTCCTTGGGTGCAAAAAGAAATACAAAATCTTCATAACTAGAAATGAATAATGTCAATTTTGTAATGACAAGGTATTTCAAAATCACAGTCTCATGTCCTTTAGAATTTGTTTTTCTTTAGCAGTTTTCTCTGTTAGAACATGTTTACAGTAGGTACTCTTTTAAGCTAAAATTATAAAAGTATTCAAAGAAAGAAAATGGGAAAATTACCTTGACATTCAGTGACAGCTGTAATATCATGTAAATCATTACTAATGGAGACCAATTATGGAGGCTCAGAGTTGACTGTAATAGATTTTTCACACAAAGGAGGAAGGATGTTGGACCTACTTCAGAGTTGTGAAGAAGTAATTACATATCATCTTGCGTACCTAACAAATGAGATATTTTTAAAGATGTCACACTAGCCATCACAAGCTCAAGAACATCATGTTCTAGGCAGTGGGGTGTTTTGTTTGCATTTACATCTTTTAGAGCAGCCATCTGTATGGCAGCATCTGTGTGCCTGCTACGTATTTTGGGTGTGCATGTGCATTACCATTTCATTTTGTGCAGCTGTTTGGTAACCTACTGAGTACACTGCAGCCATTTAGCATCCATGCTCTATATGCTGACTGCTGTCTTGCCTCAGCCAATGTCCAAGTTCTTTTTCAAAGTGACTTCTTTTCTACTTATCAGTGGGATCTCCTCCTCAGGACAAATACCTCCCATATAGGAAAGACATCCTTTTTTTTTTTTTTTTTTTTTTTTTTTTTTTTTTTTTTTTTTTTTTTTTTTTTTCAGTGGTATTTATACTGATGTCTAAGAGTTAATGAAATCTAGTAATTTGAGGTTCAAAAGTCTTGTAAGAGATAATTATTTATAGGTGGTAAAGATGGAATAGATTCTATATGAATGCTCCCTTACTTCAAGAACATAATTCTGTGTGCTCCGGGTTCTTCTGGTAATCTTCATTTGATTTTTCAGTTGTCTGTATCAGCATTTCCCTTAATTATGAGTAGGTTTTAGTTACTGCCTCTTGTCTCCTGCCTTGCCTTACAGCTGATGAAACATTACTGTAGGGCAGTGTGTCTTGACCTGATAGATGGAAGGCTGCAGTTACATTTACAATTAGATTCACCTTTTATTGGGCCCAAGAGGAAAAATGAAGTTGCACTAGGACATGGCCTGTTTGTGAGCTGGAGCCCAGACTCAGGAGCTGCCTCTCCATTAGATTGCATTAGGAGAATCCCAGAAGTCAGGTCCAGCTCTGCACCTTAATCTGTATGTTGTTGTGATGTTTTGTGTCGCAGAAACCCAGAGTTATGTTGTAGGGTCATTTGAAGATCTGAGTATAAATATGGAAACTTTATCAGTTTCAATGTTTCTTTTAAAACAAATCACTTTTGGGGATCATGACTTCCCATTTTTTTGTCTGCTGCAGTCATCTGGGCACAGCAGTTACCTGCTTGTTGCAGAGATTTCAGGTACTGAAAACCTGAGGTGCCATCCTCTTCTCCACCTTTGTTCTGAAGTGCAGAAGTCTCCTGGAGACCAAAACACCTTCGTGTAAACTAAATGTTCTACTTAATAATAGGGTGAAGGATGAGCTGCGTTTGATGTGAAGGAGTTTGGACTTAATGGATTCTCAGAAGTCAGTTTCAGTTTTTCAGTTTCCAGCATTAGTTTCCCATGTGTGAAATGGACTTTATATTTAGCAGCTATGTAAGACTGAGCTGAGCCTACTTTACCTTCACACCTTGCTTACATTAACTGGAAAATTCGGGTGTTCTACCTGTATTTTGGACTGGTCAGGTTTGGTCTGACCACCTGTAGAAGGCTTTGCAAAGGAAAGCCACTCCTAACAATACTGGTTAAAAAACTAGTTTGTGACCTTTACCACTAGTCACATAAAAATTCTTTGATGTTTCTTGAAGATGTAACAGGGACAGGGCATATATGTTTTCTTTCAGTTAATTCCCAAACAGCTGTTTCTCCAGCCAGAATAAAAGCATAAACAAGAGAATGAAAGGACAGTTTATTTTCCCTTTTTGTCAAACTCTTTCATCTTAGGATCTTGCTGGTAAATAAAGTTTTAGGAAAGGGTCATGTTTCTGAAATACTTGCAGTATTTAAACCTTTGTTTCCCTTGATAAAATAATTTACATGGAAACCATTTTGACTACCTTACCAATTCACTGCTGTGGGAGACATCACATCTTAAAAATCTTTGAAATGTATTTAAATATATCTTTATGTACATAAACATGTATTTTATATATATGTAAATAATATGTTTCTATTTCCCTTTTCTTTTTACTTTGTTTTTTTCCCCTTTTTTTTTTCAGGCACCTGTCTATTTAAATCCTGTGCCAGTCTGATATAATTCATGGGCAACTTTTCCACTTGTTTTGTCAATATAACCTTTAGAGAAATTGGAGATCATTGCCATGTATTAATAGGCTACTTTAGTGAAATTAGTCTCTGACAAGTATAAAATTATGCTGATCTCTCAGAGTAGTTGCCCAAAGCCATTTGAAAAGGACTGCTTGTGTGAGGAGAGGTTAAACATATTTGTCACTGAGCTCAGCTGAATTTCCACTGATCATCTAGCAGGGAATATAGAGAAAATTCCATTTAGGAAAAAGAAATGGAGGTAAGCTGAGACCTTGCATTTTTACTGTGTTTCTAGGTTTTTCAGTTTGTAAAAGGAATGTCTTTAAGCTGGTTAATTAACATGGCAGGAGCCTCCACAGTGTCTAACTACAGCAGGACGACATCTGTCTGCAGTAATTAGGCAGGAACTTCCACACTGAAGGACTGCTCACAGATGGAGCTGATAGCTTGCCGGGCAGATGATGTAGGAATGTTTATACAAACCATTTTACTCTTTAAAACAATAGCAAGCACATATTGTTGGCAGTCTTTGGGTGTGAAACTATGATAAATCTGAAATGTTAAGTGCCTGGTGTTTTGGAAAAAAAAAGTTATATTGGAAAGGGAAACCCACCTCAAATTAATTCATACTGATGTGACAGAAAAAGACTAGGTCTTATTGATATTTATTGTACAGTGTAAAATAATAAAAAGCCTTTGAAGGATGGATAGAGATGAAGCTTTCTTGGATGTGCAGAATAGCTTTCAATAAAATATATATATTTCACACCCGTCCTATTTATTACTGTTGATAAGATTAGGGAATTAAGATGGTTAAAGATTTTTTTTCAGAATCTATTAAACATGTAAGACTGTTTTGTTCAGGGAATATGTTGTTCTTCAAGCACTAGGATGTGAAATCATGTGAAGATATTTGAAGATGTCCTATGCTGTAGGCAGGGTTTCCCAGTATGTTTATTTTTACTGTATGTAATGTTAATAGCTGTAGAAAGATTCTTGTAGCACTGCCTGCTCCAGTATTGATTAGATGACACAAAATTTCATGCGAGTTAAAATTCACTTGATTTCAACTGAAAATTTGGTAAGAGCACATAAAATCTCAGAGAAAATAAATGAAGGAAAGACACTTGGATGAAACACTGAGGAAAAATGCAGAATAGTTGGCTTTGATCTCTCCTGGCTCCCTACACCCTCTCATAAATGTAGTGAAAACATCTATACTCTATGACAACTGGGGTTTTTTTACCATTATGCACGTTTCCTGAGGATTGTAAGTAATGCTACAAAGGTTGTTGGCAAAGGTGTTTCTTTTTCCAGTACCTTGTAGTTGTGAAAGAAACTCAAGTAGCAACCTCTGTACTACTCTGGTTTGGCTATGTATGCTCCTCTTTGAGAAGCTCATTTTATAGAGAAAGAAGATCTGATATCCTACCTTTTATATCTGCTAGACAAGGTATTGCTGAAAGCAGTTTAGTGATTTGCTAAAACCCAGTTCAGTTTCTCCATTCTTCACTAATATTTCTGCATATTAGTGTACAATGCAGTATTTTTCCTTTTTATGTGTTACCATGTTGAGGATGGATACAGGACTTACTTCTTATAAGTTACATCTATTTAATTTTAGAAGGTGTATATTAACTTCAATATCTTCCACTTTCTGTCTGTTCCACTTTGGTTATTTACCTGACTAAACAAAAAAATATCTGTAAGTGAATTTTTTGGGTCTAGTTTTTGAAAAATGTGTTGGTCTCTGCTGAATTTCCTCACAGCCTGACATGACTGTCCTAGGAGTGCTGGGTGTCACTGCTTGTTTTTAGGAGATGGAGTTCTCAGGCTGTTGGATTGAGGTCTTGAATACATGTGATTTTTACAAGTTGTAACTTCCAGCTCAGTTTCTGATCTGAAATTTCAAGGCTCCTCAGTAATATTCAAACAGAAAAGCATATCCTTTTAGTATTGGTAGGATCCTGTTTGCCTGTTTCTTTTCACCCTTCACCAGTGCAAACAACTTTGATTTTCCACTGACCACAGTGGCTCCTGAAGTATCTGCAGACTTCACAGTATCTGAATGTAGATGCAGTCATTCAGTTTCTGAAAATGAAAGATTTGGGAACAGTGGCTGCTGCCTCTGCCCCAGGGGCCTGAGGGTGTGCTGCATCAGCTGTTCCTCCTGTGGAAGGCTCAGGAAAGCCTGTTCTCCTTGTTACTCCCAACACCTCCCCAGACTAACACATTTACTTTTCTGGGATCCCCAGTGATGATGTTAGTTGCTGAGATTGGGAAGTGACATCACTGGGGAGATTAAAGAATGGGAAAGTGACCAGGTCACCCCCAGAACCCCGTTCGCATTTGCATAGAGTGTAAATTATTTTCCCCTTTTATTAAACAAATGGAAAGTCAGATCAGGAAAATCAGATTCGGCTTTTCAGGTGGAAAAGCAGGGCAGGCTGTTCAGCTCCTTGGTGGGGAGTAGCCACGTGAAGCCAGCACCTCCACTGGCCTTTGTGCGCGAGATCTCTGGGTGTCCAGGGCTGGTGGGACACCTGGGGATGGGCTAGCAGATCTCAGAGCAACTGCAGGAGCCAACACAGGGACTGAAGACACACAGTATTTGATATCTAAGATCTAGGAAAAACTGTTCTTCCTATATCTAGGGGAAAATACCCAACAAATATTTGCAGAGCTTTATCTCATAAAGAAGGAGCATAGGAACATCTCACACTGAAACAACTAATCTGAAGTATGAGCTCACAGCTGCAGTGTACTAAACAAGATGGTGCTGGTAGAATTGATTTATTTTTCTCTATACCAATCCCTTCCTGCTGCAATGGATATGTTGCATTCTGGAGAGAGAATTACTCAACTGTTTGTTATTGGGGAGGAATAAAACAAGAGGCTTACTTTAAGGTAAACTGGAATACACGTCCTTTAAGACATTAGGCACACTTCTGTCAGCTGGTAGAAATTTAATCAATGTTTTTCATCCTAGAGTTGATACAGGATCTGTATTTGAATAGCTATATGTGAATACAGTGTACATTACCTTGCTACACTTGTGTGGGAACTACCAGAGTACAGTGTTTCTCCCAGTAATATACATCTGGTATTAGAGCCTGCTCCCAAACATTAGTCAGTTCTACAACTATAGACAGAATTTTATTACATTCTTCAGTAATGTGGTAATGATGAGCTGATTCTTACAAATCTTCATGGACTTTCTCGTCAGTGTAGAACCAAATTAAAATTTAAATTTTTTCAAAATTTGCAAGTGTTTAGGTAAGTGTTCCAATGGTTCAGTCAGCCAAATATTTGAGTAAAGAAGGTTCTTGGAAGTTTTCTAGCAGAGTTTCAGAACTGCTTTTTTCTAATAATTTAAAATCTAATTTTCAGAACCTTTATGTTATATATCATCTGGAAGTAGAGTCTAACTAGTTATGATTATTTTCATACAGGTCTTGATTTTTCTTTGCTAATCCTTAACTTCTGAATATAATGTTAAGGTAGATTCTAGGAAAAACAAAACCTTTTTCTGAATATTATCTCAGGTTGCATGCAATGTTTATTTGAGCTAATCTGTTATGAAGAAAAAGACAGTAACCTTACTGTTTGTTCTGTTATGTCTTTCAATTCCCAGAACAACAACAACCCCACCCCCACCCCCAAATGCAAAACAAAAAGCAAAAAAAACCAACCCAACTTTGCTTGGTATGAATTGCACAAGAGTATGAGTCGAGAAATAATTTTTATGTGTCTTCACATGCACATGCCAAAAGGTCTCTGCCAGAGCTATTCTCTAGTGGAATTTACAGGGGGTTGTGAAGAGCAAATACTGAAGAGCTGTCTTGCTCTTTCTCCTTTAAAATACTATTTGAGGAGAAGCCTGAGGAGCTGGATTGCTTAGAAAAGAATCTGTTTAATATCTAAGACAGAACTCTTGGGTTGCTAAGCTGTAATTCAAAGGTAAATTTTGAGACAAAAACAAAATTAAATTACTGTTTGCATAGTTTACTGCTCCTTTGGGATTTATAAAAACATCTCCAGTATTCTTTGATTCCATCCAAAAAACTATTTTGTTGAATTACAAGTGTTAGACTGCTGTTTTCTCTTCTATCTGAAAGACTTGAACAACTATTTGAATTCCCTAAGAGTATGTTAACACACAGGAGACAAAAGCCTCAGCTTCTGTTTGCAGTCCTGGTTGTGGAGAAAGGCAGTATTGCAGTGTATGCTGGCCATCGGAGGACTGGGCATTTCTCATGAAAAAAAGTCTGAAATGTTGTCCATATTTTTGATGGTGTTTTGATTTTGTTGTTTTTCTGTATTAACTAAAACCAGGGATGAAATGTGTGGGGTTTTTAGTTGAAATTTCAAATATAAAGTTAACTTTACAGTTAAAAAATTAAATATGTTTACTGATGACGCTTCGTAAAGGATGAAGTAATTGGAAGACATTAAATAGTAAGATAGTACTGTGTGTCTTGGCTGCCAGAAAGGCTATGATGCCAACCTGCTCTGGACTGCCAACATCCCAAAAAGCTTCCTCTCTGGCTCCCTTCACAGTGGGTTGCCTGTATATGCCTCCTGGTTCTTGATGCTGACACAGTAAATAAAACTTTGGCAGGGTTTATGCCACAATGGGCCTGAATTGCAGATAGTCTCTAGGTGTAGGTCCAGTGTAGTTGTTCATAAATGGAGGCTGCTGGGTTGGGCCAGTTAGCAGATGAATCAATTGTACCATTTTTACAATGTTAATTCATGGTTTTGTCCATTTATGGTGGTTTTGGAAGATTATTAATCAAATAGATATTGATGCAAATGTTGAGCAATGAGTCTGAAAACCAGGTTTTTTCCTGACTTCTTGTGGAAGTAGGTACAGAGTAGGAGGAAGGAAGAAAATGCTTTCTCTCCCCTGGCCTGTCTGTCCTCTTCAGCAAGGAGCCCAGCAGAATCTATTTATTTCCAGGGCAAGACAGGATTTCCCTCTCTTCAGGTGTGCTTGGCCTTTCCTCACAAAGGGCAACGTTCAGTGCAGATCCCTTATAGGACGTTGTTTGTCAAAGTGAAAGCAACACTCAGTGTACATAATTTTGGGTTGAGGGAAGAAGATGGTAATGTAAAAGGTCCTTGAGAGGGGGTCTGGTTATGGTAAGCCATGCTTAACCCTCTCTGTGTAGCTTGTGAGTTGCTCTTCCATCCAGATGATAAAATTTTGCAGTTTCTAGAATAAAGAGCTGGAGTGGAACCCCATATTCTTCTAAAGAAGTTGGGTAGAGGCTACCTGGCAGCAGCTTGCACATCTGCTGGGCTCAGTGAAGCTCTGGTTGCCAGCACATTTTCTGGGGAAGAGGCCCAGATGCCACTTGTTCCTGCCACTGCTTTGTGTCATGGTCAGGGCTCAGCCATCCCAGGAAACACAAACCCAGGTTCTGGGGAAATAATCAGACTTTGCCCATGGGAAGCACCTAATTAGATGGGTTTATCAGGTGTTTTGTAATTACAGAAATATGCAGATAATTATTTTCCTTTGAGCCAGCTTGTGCTTACCTCTCTTTAAGAATGTGCCATGAAAAAAAAGGTAAACTGCTATTTAATTGTACTTTGGGCTATAGATATTTAGGGCAACTGAACCTTAACAGTGAATGGGGCTCAGAGACTGTGCTAATGTTCGAGTAATGTTCGATTGACCCAGAGCTTTCTCTTTTGCCACATTTTTCTGAAGTTATAAAATTTAAATGCATAGTACCAAGCAAGACTGATCCAGATCAGTGATGTGTTTAAGTGTAAGAGGTAGCATATTTGCTAAATTATAGCCAGATTAGGATTCTGCATTTGATGATTTGGGTGTGGTGGTTTTTGGTGGGGTTATTTTTGATTCTTTCTTTTTTTAAGATCCAATGAATTATTTGAAAAATACAGTGTGAAAAACAGGAAGACAAAAGAATTTTCCAAACAGATCGTTTTCCAAGTAGATCATTTAAGCTCAGCTTCCACTTGATGCAGCTTTGTTGTGTCTAGCATCAAAACGTAACAAGTTCCATTCCAAATAGTTATGTTACATATATATGCTATCTTTTTATTAAAATAATACTTTAAGAAGTATTGCATGAAAAGATGTAGACTATCCTAGGACTAGCTCAGGAAATACCTTGAATAAACAAGTATGGTTACCTTATTACAAAAAAGCAGTGGTTAGTTTGGACAAAGTTCTCTTGCCTTATTGATCATTAAGTCACTGAGTTATGGAGGTATTTATATGTTCCATAGAGATACTAGACCAAATTTAAAAATAAGAAAGAAGATTTACAGTCATTTACCATAGATACTTCTTTTGAATTCAAAAGATAGAGAATAAGAGTTAGGGATATATATGTATATGTATATGTACGTAGGTATGTATGTATGTATGTATGTTTGTATGTATGTATAATGCAGAGCAGAGTTGGAAAAGAGGAGATGAAGACATGCAGTCTGACAAGGAAGGATCATCCTGTGGTCAATGCACAAGATTGAGACAAATTAAGTTTATTATGTCTCACTCATCTCCAACACTGGCTTTGTACTGATGCACCTTAAAGGGTTGTGCAAGCACCATATGTTAAGTACAGTGAGACAGACTGAATCAGCAGAGACTCGGTCTCCTTGTGTGAGGCAAATGGCAGCCGTGCAATTTCAGCACAAAATCAGAGGGGAGCAAATTCAGAGGGTCTTGTGCTTTTCCTGTTCGGCTCCACAGGCTGCCATTCTGTGAAAACTATTGATAGACTTGAGGTTTTTGCTAATGTTAGGTGTTTCAAAAGTAGTCAATGGCAATTGCTGTATTACTACTTAATGGTTTTAAACGTTCCATTTGTAGTTTAATGGGAAAGACGGGGTGGAGAGATCTTGTGGGCAAAGCTGTGGAAATAGAGGGAAATTTTCTTAAGTGTCACGTTAGAGTTGAAAGCAAATTTTGATTTAATGGCACGAGTAAACCCCTCTGCATTCATTTTCTATTGTGTTGTCTAACTTTACTGTTGGTTGTAAAAAAAAGCAGAGATAATTAGTGTTTGAACTGTGGTAATGTAGAAACCAGGACCAGAACTGCAGGTAGAAGATGCTGTTGAAGTGCTGAGGCCCTGCATTAGAGAACTCACTGTCTACTGAGAACAAACAAAACACAGAGGTGGAAAACTGAGGTATGGAAAGAAAACAGTTTATTTCATAAGAAACCAGGAAATGAGCTCAGGGCTTATGATTATCATCCTGCATGTTATTTCCAAGCATGCCCTCTCTTTCTCAGAAACAAAAAATGTTAATACCAAATTATTGACTTTTTTTAAAAAATAAAGTTCCATTCCTCTTTGGAATGAGCAGCATTTTTTTTCATTAATACTTGTGTCATTATTGTCACCTTGCTTTCCAGCCTTTTAGTTTTGGAGTCAGAACTTTCACACACTTTAATGTAAACAACGCAATGTTTCTCTGTAGTTATCTATATAGTTTTCATTCCTTTCTGTAGAAAGGACAATTGATGGACACTTTCTGAGACCAGTGGAATTGAAGAGGTTGAATCTTAGTCTTCCAATGTGGTCTCTTCTCTAGAAATCTATATAAGCTGAAAGAAAAATTAAACTTTCTCTTTTCCCACTCTGACTCCGTGCTGGTCATTGCATCTCCCTTGTGACGGTATTGTGCTCATACATTACACCTTTTTTTTACATAAATATATATAATATATCAAGTTTTAAGCAATGGCTATGCTGGATTTATAAGGATTGTAATATCAACTGTTTTCTACTTGCCAACATAATAGTGCCTTAGCAGAAAATGAGAATGATACCTTGTGGCTCAGTCAGTGCAACCCGTTATCTTTGTATACTTATATGTAAGTTCTTGAAGAACTTGTAGAACAAAAAAGAAAAAGTGAATTTAAGAAATCCCTTAACAAATACTGTTGGTGGTTGAGAAATGAGAGTGCAGAACAGTAAGGCAGACTTTGTTGAATAAATGCTCGACAATTAGCTCAGCTTTCTGCAGAAAAAGAATCTGTTTTTCAACTGCAAAACCTTCACTGGTGGATTAAAGGAGTCCAATAGTGTTCTCACAGTAGAAGCATTTAAAGCCTTGACAAAGTTCGAATCAGAAATCCATATAATAAAATAAGATTTAGATGTTTGAAAGAATTCAGTTTGAAGTTACAATACATAGGCAAATACAAAAGGGTCTCTGAAAGAGTATCTATATCTAGAATGTTATTGCAGTTAAGAAAATGTAATTTATATTTGGGATAACAGGGTTTTGATGTATTCATGAGAGAAGAAAATCCTTGTCTTTGGGGCATGACAACAGAGGTAGCTTTACCTATTGCACTGTGCATAGAGATTTGAATTCTATACCTCTTTTTGGTATTGGTCTTAGAAAAACAGATCTTTTGTGCTTTTTCTTTTGTACAAAATGAAAGCCTAATGACTTTGAATTGGATGTGTAGCTGTTTTAGAAGTTTGTTATTAAATACATGTTTATTTCAGTAGTTGAGAGTCTAGCTGAAGACTAGAATCAAAAAATTTCAAATTGAATAAGTAATAATGTTCCTTTATTTATGCTGTAATTGATTTGGGAGAGGGATGGGAGTAGCATGACAGTAGGATATTATGTTCAAAGTTGCCATGGTAATGCAACCTACTACCTGTTGCTAAGACTATGCTGTAGCTGTTAACACTTTTATTACAGCTCTTAACATTGCTGGATGTATCCTTTAGTTTTTAAGGTGTTTGTTACAATTCAATTTCATTTTTAGGAAAACCAGTAAGTTTTGCCACTTGCCAGCAGGGTTCTAGAGTAATAGCAATGGCAGCAATGCACGAACCTGATTCTGCTGACATGGGTCCTGTCCTCTAATGCAGAGAAATTTACAAGCTATCAAACCATTTAGGAAGACAAGATTATCAATACAGTTCAGTGTCCTATCTATATTAATATCCACTTTTCCTGTAAAGTCAGTGATCAGTATTTGAAGACAGAAATGGCCCACCAATAACACCATACAGAACTCAAGATACAGGTGGTTCCTAGCATTAGAACTTGTAATGGTTATGTCCACTTTATCAAGAGGATCCTGTCTGCTTCAGAGTGTCCCACGACCTCTGTTACTGTGCCAGCCCTGCTGAGCAGCAGTGGTGTGGTAAGCCTGAAGTCAGCCAGATTGCTTCCATTTGGAATGACAGCAGTGAGACTCTCAAGATACCATCGTCATATGCAACTCTTCTCCCAGGCTTTCCTTTTCCTCTCTTACTAGTGACTTCAACCCCTCTAGAAAATAGATGGCTTGCTGTTTACAATACACTACAAGGAAAAAATTTACCAAAGTCAAGATGGTTGTCTAAACCATGCCTTTCAAGTATGGAGGTGGTGATAGCTGACTTCTGTCTTCTGCACTTAAAATGCTGTATTTATAAAGGTCTCCATTCTCTCTTCTATTCTTTTTTTCAAAACCTGTCTCCTGGTTTCACTTCAGGAACTCCCTATCCTTTCCTGGTAGATAACAACACTTGTCTGTCTTTTTATCTGCATGTGAAAGTCATTGGCTGAATTTTGTGAATTTTTTACTGGCGAGCTCCTTCCTACATCTGAATCTCTCATGTCTTCAAAAGGAAAGGTTCCTAATTAAGCAGGCTGTGCAAATTGCCCGTTCTCTATATCTTCGTGTCCTGTGGTTTGGCACTTTATGTAAACTTTATATAAACTTTCATATTTTATCTAGAAAATACTGAAAGGTAAGTAGATATGCTGCAGAATCAAAGAGGTAGGTTATTGTGTTTTATCCAGAACGGTACTCCATTGGCTGTTGCATAGCAAGTGCTGTTTTTTATTTAACTGAGCCATGGGATAATATTGCTCTGTACAATTGTACACAGTACATATGAGTTTTGAGGTTGTGCCTACATTGGTGTGAATTAAAGGTGTATGTATCTGTTCTGTTGTTACCAAATAGCCAGTGGGATAATCACAGTGAAAGGCACACTCACAGGTAAGGGGTTTGGTGTGGTCTCAGTTTTGTGAATACAGTCCTCACAGGGGAGGTCTTGGATTCTTCTCCCCTCCATGCTCTGCTTATAATCATGTCACCTAATTTAGGAAAAGAAGGGTCTTAGACTCCATATGCACCAAAGTCAGAAACACAGGTCTTTGAAAATCTCTTTAAGCCTTAGCCACTGGGTGGAGGCACCTACTTCCCTCCACTCATTTAGACCTACAAGTGTGTGAAGCATGTTTGACCTTAAGGCAATAATTCATAGCCCATTATCAAACTCAAAAACAAGTGAAAGACTTTCTAGTGCAATATAATGCATTGGCACTTTGGAAACCTTCCTTTGTTAGCTCATGCAACAGAGAATCGATGTCTGTCCAATCAACTCTGGCCATTTTTTCTGTCAGATGTTGTTGTTGCAGGCTCTACATTTCCTCATGCAAGGGCAAACAGATCTGCGAAGAGGTAAATGTAGGTGCTGCTTCAATATCTGAGTTTCTGATGAGTGCTGTTATCTGGTTCTCAGTGGCAGTTTTCTCATCCTTGTGGTTTTCACTTGTCTGTATGTTGGAATAGCTTTGCCTCAAGATGGCATCAGTTCAGTCTTTTCACCAGAGACACTGATGTCATATGGTTAAAGAGAAGATTTCTAGTCTGTAAAATACTCATTTAACTTGTTCATTTGTCAGGGTGGCTGTTAAAGGTATGCCTGTGTATCCTAGGGTCTTCCTCTATATCCAGGTAAGACATGCCAGGAGAATTCCAGCATTGAGAAGGGTTTTATGAACAGATTGTCAGCTTCTCTTTCCCGCATTTTACTGATTGGCACAAGGAGTGGAGATAGTACTATTTGGCAAGTTAAGATACAACTGCGGTGTGGATTTTGGTTAGTAAAGGAAGGCAGAAATCAGAGCTGGCAGGTACAGTAAAGAAGTCCCAGTAGTTCTTGTTGAACGTAAGAACCTCCGTTCACTTCACTTCAAAATACTAAGAAAACAGAAGATGCGTGAAATGTCTCATCTGCAGCTGGAAAAGGAATTCTTAATAGCTGAATTTCAAGTAATTGACTGGTAATAAATAAATAAAAATAATTCATTCACAGGCTAGGACCACTACAAGGGAAATTATTTATTTTCTAAGTAAATTAAAATAAAATTAAAAAACTGAATTACAGTTTTTACATCATTGCTTTATCCTCTTTTTGTAAAAAGGGAGTACCAGCAACTATTTCCTTTGCAGAGCGTTTTGAAACAAAACTGTAGAATACACTGGATGAAATCAATACTTATGAGCTCATTAGAACTACTAGCAGAAACGGTAGAACCATGCAGCATCCATAGTAGAACCATCCACACAACATGGAAAACCTTACATTTTGAAATGTTGACATGCTTAAAAAATCAGTGCTTACAAATTAATAAAGTGAGGTAGGTCACTGCTTCAGTTTCTAGTGCTGCAAAGGGGAGTCCTCCTGAGTCTGTAACCCTTAAATCAGTCTCTCTCTGTGGCTATTCAGAGAGTGGTTTTGTTCAGAAGATCTTATGCATGTGAGAAATCTTTATAAAATGCCTTCTACAAACAAGAATTTACCATAACACTTACAGCACTAATAAAACAGAATGAAAATAATCCAAGCCATCATGATCCAACATGAAAAAGAATTAGATCTCTTCAAATAAAAATATAATTCCAGTAATTCTGATACTCACTTTTAACATAACTTTTCACTTGAGTTTGCTGCTTTTGCAGAGCAACACTTCTCTCTTTCAGAAAGCTTTCCACTAAAAGCAGATTGATGCTTGAAATATCATCAAGTCCTCTTCCTTCAGGTCAGAAATCCCAATCCTTTTCATAACTGAATTAGTGGAAGAGCCACGGGTTCCACAGAGTCCACAAGAGACCTCACTACTGCTGCTTGGTTTTCCATGAAAAGTTGTCAGCCACCGCACTATGTACCCTGAAGAGTCAATGTAAAAAATACTGGAATTAAGACTGTAAAAAAGCTCAACTGGAATAAATACTTGTAACCTCTTGTGAATTTGCTGTGGTATTCTTGATTTAGCACATGGAGCTGTGTATTAAATAGAATCAATAATTTGGTGGTTCATCCAAACTTCTACTGGATGAAGCTACTCTGTTGTTCTGTCACAGCTATGGCCCCAATTTGTTGTGCTTGCTCAGTGAAATTGAATCATATGCTGTTCAGGCAAGTCTTGGAGAAGTTGTTTTCCTTGGTGCAGATGGCTCTTTCCTCCAGATATGAAAGGCAGTTAAGAGCTGCCTCATTTTTTTCTTAACCCCTCTGATCCATCTTGAAGTGCTCTTGATGCTATGGCTGCAGTAGTGCCGTGGTTCTTGCCCTGTAGCTGATTTTCTGTCATGCAGGTCAGTCACAGCTCTGGGTCCTTATATAGGTTGCTTTGGTTTATTCAGTTTGTGTTCTTGTTTTAACAAGGACAAAGTAAAATCCAAGAGCACAGCAGCCCCTGGGAGTCCCTGCTGGAAGCTCTTGTGGCAGCTTGGCACCAGTGAGGGTGCAGCCCGTGGTGTTTGCAGCTGCAGATGTTCCAGCCTTGCATCTTCAGCACAAAGCAGTCAAGGAGAACCTGTACTCTGACCATTTCCCTTCACTTTTCTTGTTTCATTTGGAAACACAATGAGCTGTCAAAATTTCCTGCCTTGTTACCACAGAATTCCTTCCTTTCGCTCTAAAAATAATTATTTATCTAAAACTGCTAATTGCATAAATTGTCGGAATGACTGCTTAGCTTGATTTTTAAGGTGGAGACAAAAAGATGTAAAGGTCTGGTGGACTGATGAATGTCAGTCTTGAAGTCATCTGCCAAAACAAAAAATAACATTGAGTGTCTTGCCGTGAATGGCCCTTCCCTCTTGGAAATTAAAACCCATGTGATAAGTTGTATATCCTGTGCAATCCCTGTTCTTAGTCTCTCTGTTGAGTTTACGTAGATGTAATTAAAAGTAATAGGGAAGTATATAAATATTTTCCAAATATGTGAGCCAAGAAAAAATGGAGGAAGGGAGGTGTGGTCGTTTTAGCCCACCACCACTTCCTAACTAATCTTTCTGTAATGATGTGGAGAGACTAGGTGGCACCTGGTGAAGTATTTTGAAATAACAGATTCATGAGGTAGAGCTGCTTGATAACATCTTTGACTCATCAGAATCTTGCCTTCCCTCAGGATAAAGTTAATAATCATGTAAGAATATAAAAATTTTAGTGGCTTTTCCTAAGTCAGCAGGGATGCAGATTTATTCTGCATACAGATTCCTGTAGTGCTAAAGACAGCCCAAAATTATATTGTCTGTAAAAAATGTAAAATTACACAGATAGCCAGTTGGAATCATCACTAATTTGTCATTACTTCAGTTCCTAGGCTTTGCTAGTTCAGTAAAACTCATTCACTTTTCTTACTAATTGCATCAATAGTTCCATTGCTTTCCCTCTCTTTGCAGAAATTGCTTTGACTATTGTACATAAGCATCTAATTTGGCTAGTCTGTAGCTCTGTATGAGACAGCAGTACCATGGGAGGAAGCTGGGCTAACAGGAGCATCCAGGTATCTGGGCCACACAGCAGTTGGGACAAAAAAGGTGACAGCAGTGAACTTATATAAAAAGCTGTAACTGTTAATACCTGGTATCTCCCAGCACTGTGTTGTCCTCAAGTATCAGTTGTGCTCTTCTGTGTCAAGATCATCAATAAAAACTCACCATTCCCAGCATGAATTTTCTAAATATCATGGAGATCATGGGGTAATTGTTCCTATGCGAATTTCCTTTCAGTGCAGCGTGTTATCTTCTTGTCTTTACTCTTCAGTTCTTGTACTCATCTCTTCTTGCCTTCTCTCTTGCCTTCTCTTGTGTGTTTATCTAGGTCCATACGGTTGAACTGCACTACAGTATTGCTTTCTTTTCCTTTTGTCTAACAATTAGATCTTTTATTTGAGGTAATTAAGTATCTTGTATGGTCTACTTTTGGTAAGTCCGCCTTGTGTTTTCTTTGGTGTTACAGTTACACCTACCTTTAGTGCTCTCTTCCTCAAAATTTGGGGTCATACTATTGAGATCAGATTTAAACAATCTTTTTGATACATGACTGTACATGATTTTCTTTTTCTCTAGTACTATGGTACCTCCTTTATTTTGATAGATGTGTTATTTCATGCCTAGAAAGAATATCAGTCTTGCTGGTTTTACAGTATCATATGCTTTGGGTGTTTTTTTCAGATTTTTGGAGTCTGAGTTTCTCTTTTTTTTTTATTAATGTGTCTGCTGAGATAGTCACAAGTGACATGCTTATCAGTGTGTAATGCAGGGGATTACTTGCAGATTCCTGTTAATTCATTGGTGCCTGCAGAAAAACAAAAGCATTGGTCAAGGCATGCTCTGAATTCTCACCCATTCTTAATTTGCTGATGCCTGTATAAGTAGCAGGCTCAAGCCTGCCTGATTTTTTTGAGTTTATATAATGTGTACCATATGCTTGCCATTCTTACTGTTTCTGCACACGTGAGCCAATCTGATGGGGTTACCTGTGGCAGAGAGCAATGCTTTTAAGTCTGGGTGCTGCTTCATGGGCTCTGGCTTGTGGGTGCTGATGAATCTTGCCTCAGTGTTTTGCAAACTCTCCAGCTATTTGCTCCACCCTTCTGCTCCTCAACACAAGGGTGGCAGGGGGATGGGTTCATACACCTTCACTGCCACAATTACATTGCATGTAGTTTTAAACTGCTGATGAAGGTAGACCCACAGCATTACCACACCTTTGAAGTGGAACAGCTGAAGAGCAGGTAGAGGTTTGCACCTCCTGCCCCTGCTGTCAGGAGGGGTAAGTGGGGTCAACAACTGCTTGAGTTGTTTTGGACTGGTTCCTTAGAGTGGCTGGCAAGCAGGAGCCAAGAACAGGGAGCACGTGTCTGTCTCTGGGAACAAAAAAGCAAAATGAAAGTAAGGGTGAGAGAACCTAGATTTATATTTATAATCAAAAGTGATTGTATTTGAAATATTCTTAATTTGCATGCATTCTCTTGTGTCTTTCGTATCTCTAAGGACCCCTGCAGGGCATGGAAGTTTTTCTCCACCTCAGATATTCAACTTAATAATTCTACTTGGCTTTCTTCCCTTAAACATAACTGTAAGCACATTTTAAGTGAACATTAGATAGAAAAAATAATAGCATTTAACTAGGTCCTACTTTTATGATACTAGATGTTTTCTTGTTTTTAAACATAAGCAGTAGAAGCTAGCACTAGCAGCCAAATTCTTAAACTATTGTTGTTTAGATTAGTCAGATGCTATATTTGTCTCCCAGAGGAAATGCAATTCAAACTAACTAAAAATTCATACTTTATTGCAAACTTTGAAAGGACTACCATGTGAGCTCTGTAAGGATGTGCAGTGGGTGTTCTCTCAACATTGTAGTCTGTTTCTGTAGAAGAGAAATTAGTATGGTGAGGAACTAAAGTACTCTAGAATGTCAAAGTCTCCAAACTTCATCTTATTTAAGAATTTTTAATATTTTGGTCTTGCCTGTAAAGAAACAATTACATTGCACTACAAGGTACTTAAAATTATGGAAACATAAAAATTACATCTGTTTTCCCACTACTTCCTGTATACTTGGATAGAGGTCTTGTAACTTATTCATCCTGAGTAGTATTTTTCTCCATAAATTAATTTTGCCTACTTCGTCAATATTACATGGTAAGTCAAGAACTAGTCAGCATGAATTACACAGCAATACTAATTCTTAGTATTGTGTTGGCACTTCATCATCTTTTAATATACATATTAATGCTCCAGACTAATGCTTATCTGCGAACATCAGGTTTTCACTGACATAAAACAGCTGCAGTGTTTGAGGAGAAGGTTTGCATTTTCCAGAGTGCTCAAAGAGCAGAAAGTAAAACAAAAACAAACAAACAAACAAACAAACCACCCACCCAAGAGCAAAAACATCTTCATACTTTTTTGGGGGGATTTTTTCACCAACTAATGATTTTGGAACCACTCCCGCAACTTTGGAGGTCAGTTGGATTGGGGGCCAGGATTGGGACCTTTGTATGTGAAGCCATGACAGTCAGAGTGCTACCTGTTCTTGCTTGAGAAAAAAAAAAAGCAGATGTCTGCACTTTTTGTGGAGCAATGAGAGTCTGCTTTCTGGGCAAGAAGTTGTTCAATAGGATAATGTTGTGGTTTAATCCCAGCCAGCAATGAAGGGGTTTTTGTGTCTTTGTTCTGATAAGAGGATCAGCTGTACTGCTTTACCCAATTACCCAGGGATGTCATGGGAGATGATTTTTTGGACCTTAGTTTTCCCACTGGAGGAGTGCACTGTCGTCACTTTGTATTAAAAAATAAATCTAGATCAAAACAGCAGAGAAAGGCAGCTGCCCCTTCTAATGTCTCTGGGGATTTTGTGTTTTGCAGGAGATGCACGGGTGAGAGGTCAGACAGGGGTTGTCTCCGAGCGCCGCGGCTCCTACCCATTTATAGACTTCCGTCTTCTTAACAGTAAGTGCAACCCTTCTTTTAGGTCTGTATTTAAATAAAAATAAATAAAAATCTCTGTTGAAAGTATGTGAACCAAACTGTCTCATCTCATACATATCTGTAGCTCAGCTGTCTTCACACAGTCAGCATTAATTCCATTATTTCCACTCAATGTCTGGCTGTGAAATATTTTGATTCTATGAATAGTCCATAATGCTCAGTCTGTCAAATGTAAATACAGTAGGACCATGGGGTGTGCTAGGGAAGAAGCAGGGGCAGTTCAGAATTAAAAAGATAAACCTCTATGTCATTTAGCCTCTTAGACAACAGTTGGAATAGATTTATGTGAAGCTGTTATCCGGTCATATAGAATTGGCACAGAAGGGGAGCATGTGACAGCACTGACCAGTGGTTTACAATAACATTAATTTTTCCAACAATTAGAACCCAATCCAAAGCCCCATGGAGTCTTCTCATTGACGTCAATGGATTTTGGGTCAGGCCAGCAGTGAACATCTGTTAAAAATAATCTTAACCTCATTTTGATGGAAGTTATTTTGCCACTGTTGTAAATAAAGGATGGATTGCTCTGCAATCCAAAAAGAAAAAAACAAATGGAGATCCTGTTGGGGTTTTTTCTCCTGATGGACTCTCTATACTGATGCAAACCCATTAGCTAGAGTGTAAAAAATAAAATAAAAAGAACAGTGACCGCTTTGTTTTTGGCCCTGTTGCTCTGAACCTGGATGCTGTGTTAACTTCAGTGTTCAGACACAGGCAGATCTCGATGTGTCCTTGTGTACTGCACAAACAACCTTTGAAAAAACTGTTATTCGCTGTCTTCATCAAAACAGACTGGAACTCCAACAGTTTGAGTGCTGACACTTATGCTTCTAGCAATTGTGCTTTTCATCAAAGAGCAATTGTCAAACCAAAGTTTGAGTTCTCCTTTTTGTACCTCCTTGTCTGGGTGCCTGGGGAAAGGAGGAGGAAGTGGGGAGGGAAGGGAGTGGGGAGGAGGCAAAGCGGGAAGGCTGGCTGGGAGTCAGGAGTAAAGAGGAGCTGGGGAGAGGAGGATTTGGGATCTGATGGGCTGCATTCACCCACGCTGACGGAGTTACTGCCACCCAGCAACGTGCTGCTATCAGTCTTGCTGATTAATGGTATTTTCTGGGTTGTAACTCCATCGGAGAGCTTGCTATGGCTGAGGTAGAAAGACATAAGGGGTAAGATGGGTCCATCAGTTTTCCCAGGACAAAGGGAATAACTTACTGGTTGAGCAGAGTTTTGAGGAAAATTTAGTTCTGACTTGCCAATGAAAAGCATGAAGAAAAATCCAGTGTAGGTTAGCTGGTCAGTAAAACAGTACTGGTCATGCATGCCCTTATAAAGACTGAGAAAAAATAAAGCACTTTTCATTCATGAAGTAGAAGTGGATATATATTCATATTCAAATGTGACTAAATTAATTATTTCTTTTTTATTTTGAATACATACATGTTATATAAAATTCTATTCTTTTATTATTCCTTCTTCATGGGTAAAGAAACTGAAAACTTTTCAGTTTCTTTACCCATGGAGAAGGAAGAACACAAGAATGGTTTCAGGGTTTTTTTCTGGTGAAAGGACTTTCATTTTTAGCCCCTGTAGATGAGACCTGCCATCCTCCAGATCGTGCAGTTTCTGGGAAAAACTGGTGCTGTCTGTGGGCTGTGTAGGGAGACATCCATGGTGAGGGATGCTCTGATGAATACTCAGCCTTTGAACAAGCTGGGAGCAGGGCACTCACTCCACATAACCCCTCTAAATGTAACTGCTGAACCTAAAAAGTGGTTTCTCCTTGTGTATGCACCTCTGGTCCAACAGGGTGGGGCACCTGGGGTTCTGTGCTCCCCTGCTCTCTGTCCCAAACACCTCCAGCTTACTGTTTTTACTGCTTTTCCATAATCTGAAATACTTCAGTGCGGCTGATCATGACCTCTGTAAGGAAAAACAAGGGAAAGTGATCCTGACTTTGGATTTCCCATGGTTTTCAAGTTTTTATATACTTAACATTTTCTCTCTAGGAAGTAGTGTTGTCTTAATTTTTCAGTGCAAAATGAAGTGAGGTTTCTAGATACTCGACTACTGATTTTGTAGCTGGCAAGTACACTGGGCCTGGCTCACTTGGTGGCCTTCAAGTGAATGAAGATGCTCAGCGTCAGAGCATGCAGATGTGTTTCTCCAGGAAGTAAACAGGCATTTGTAGTATTTGTTCATCTACATCTGTCTGTTAAATCAATTTCTGCTGTGCAGAAGTAGCAAAAAACATAAGCACATAAGCAGTAGAAAACATGGTGTTGCACAGCCTATCAAAAAGAAATATATATAAATGTCACTACTGCACACTTTCTTGAAAAGTACCCAATTAATACTTGCAGTAAAATTTTGTCACCATGTTGCATTTGTTTGGGGGCAGTAACTGGCAGGCAGCAACTCTATACTGAAAGATTTAGAGTGAGGGAGGGAAGAGGCAGAGGAAATTTTACAGTAAATATCCTCAGAGGTCATAAACAAATGCAGCATAAACATTACTCCAGCTTCTCACTAACAAACTGAGCTTAAACAGTGATTGTTCCATCTCACATCTGAAATAGTGTTCCAAATAGCAGTACCAGCCTTGTTTTAAAGTAAGGGAAAACGCTGAAGCTCTTTCTTGAACAGAGTTGACATCCATTATGTAAATTCACATGTAAAAAAAATACAGGGTGTTGATATTTAATGTCAGACTAAAGGTTACTTACATGTGACTTTTTTTTAGTGTGCTTGCAGATTCAGTCAAATAAGTGTTTTTTTCCCTACTTTGTTAAGAGTTAACACTGACTAGACTGTATCTTTTGTTTTTTCTGGAGTCCTCCAGTAAAGTCGCTGTGTAACTTAAGACACCATGAAGTCTTTCTGGATAGGAAAACTTCCTGCACTCTGAAAATGGGATCTTCTGTAGTCCTAATCAAAGCCAACCGGATTAATGTTAGCTTCTTGCTGTTGGAGTCTGTGATGCCATCTACACATTCCTCCAGTGACTCTCTGCAGTATATAGAAAGTTAGTGTTACTTCACCTTGTCTTTGCCAGGCTGTCGGGGCCATGAGGATTTTTCAGAATCCTGTCTCAGGGAGATGCAGGGCTTTAGTGTCTTCCTGTCTTTTCTCTGCCTAGCTGCAAGCTTTCCTAGGCATAGTTGCACTGGTGGGTTTGGGGACCCTTAAGATAATTCTGGAATACCAAATTGAGTGAAAAATACCTCTGTGTCAACTGAGAACTCCTTGGTTCTGTTTTCTGAGGAATGAATGTTTGCCCCAGCCTCTAGAGTTAGTCCCACAACTCGTGGAGACCTAGATTCTGTTCTGTGTTGATGGCAGGGAGTTAGAAGTTTGAGGGGAAGCTGTGTAGCAGCTCCTCCCCTACGGGGAAATTGTGGCAGCTGCTGTTTGTTGCCAGCCTGGTGTGGGGGCCTACTGGAGGCAAGACCACCAACCCTCCTTCTGTCCTGATAGGGCAGCCAAACTCCCTGCTCCCAATGGCCCTGACATCCCTCAGAGAAAAATAAACCCCTCATGACAGACTTAGGGCTCCAATTTCACTAGGAGGCTTAATGATCCAATATCAGACTATACAAACTCCTTAAGTAAGAGGTACAAATTTTTCACAGCCCTATAGGTTTACAGGAAAATAGGATGACAGTTTTCTCTTCAATTAATACCAAAAAAACCCTGACAAATTTTAGGAAATTTTGACTGAACTGGGCAGCTGAAGCTTGAAACTGAACCTGATGCAGGTTGAAATTGATGTTGGCAGCTCATTGACACTTCTGCATTTCAGTGAATTAAATGAACTTTACTGTGTTCACAGGACAGAAAAGGAGTTAAACTGAATATTTATTTGCAGGGTAATAATTTAGAATTTGAAACACTTCTGCACTGAAAATTAATCCAATTTTCCTTTTAGCAGAGTATATTTTGGATTTGAGGAATAAAGGAGCATAGCTATGGTAAGCAATAATTTAGTTCTCTGATTCACAAAGTTGCTCAGTGAGTCATTGAAGCAGATCCCACCAGTGACTAATATGCATTGATTTAAGTGGATTTCATTATCTCATTATGAGGGTTTTTTTGTGATTGTGATAGTACACTTCTTCGTTGCCTTAAATCAAAGTTTGAGGGAATTCCTTGCGATAAATCTGGACTTGTAGGTAAACAAGCAGCAGTGAGCAAGAAGACCTCACCCTACTGCAATTATGTTAGATACTTTGTTTTACTGCCAGGTTCAATCAAGTAGAGTAACAAAATAACATAGTTTACAGCTGAGATAAGTAGCTTACTATTTACAAGTATGCTTGTCAAGCAAGTCAGAAGACAAGGAGCTTCTTAAGACTTAAATTCTCCAGTTCCAGTCTTGTTTATGCTAAGCTTTTATCTGAATTAAATTTTGGCTTGCAAATGACAAAATTATTAGCCTTTAATTGACTATATTTAATTTACTTCTTCAGTATTCACTTCTGTATTTATCTGTGTGACCTGCAAATTGGAGTCTCTGTACCCAAATGGTGTTACCCAGAGAGGTATCTGTTTTCTCACACCTTGCACAACAGGAACACAGAGTGGGATCTGAGAATATGTAAAATGTCAAAACATGTCTGTAGACATTCCAAAGGTACGTCTCTGTATTACTTAGGATCTTGATGTTGTCATGCAGGCAGAAGTTGAGTCCAAAAGAACCCCAACTGCTTTAAGCTTAGCTTGGCAAATTAATTTATTACAGATTATATAATTCTAACTCCAGATGGTGATGAATGGTAATATTAGGTAACATTCCATCTCTGTCCTTGATTTGTTGTCTGATCTGAGTTAAGCAAAATGCTCAGGTTTTCAGTTTGTTTGCAAATAAAGTGAATTCATCACATACTTTGCAGGCATGTGATGAATTAGTATTGGAGAAATAAAAAGTGTTGTCAGGATTAATAAGGGAAGATATGAAGTCATGAAAATGTCTCCATCTCAAAGAACCAAAGTCTGTGGACATTTGAATCTGTGGTTTCTGCCTGTCTACAGAAGGGTCTATTGCAAAATTTACATTCATTTTTGGGTTTGAATTTTGAACACTCCAGGGCTTTCAGGTAGGGCCCATCTCCAGGGAAAATAAAACTCAACCGCAGCCACCAGCCCAAAACTGAACCATCAAGTAACCCAAACTCAATTGAGTGAGGTTAAAAAGAGTTTGGTTAAGTGCCTTGTTTTGTTGCCTTTGGCTAGAAAAAGAAGTGGGAGTGAGAGATGCCTTTTTAGATATTTCTGACCTAGGTTAAATTAGGACACTAAAAGTCTTGTGAGGAAGTTTCAAGGGCTGATTGGATTACTCAGATCCCAGCCCAGCCTGTGGAGATGAGTCCAAACTTCCAGATGGTTTTTCAATTAGGAAGGGAGAGATGAGATCTGCACTATTTCTACCTAATACCTCCCCTAGTTCCTCATGGATAAGCCCATCCAAAGGATACTCATCAACATCCCTAAGACACATAGGCTTCTTAATCCAGTTAGCTTGTTTGAATGGGACAAACATTTCCAGAACTGGTCAGCCTGTGGCCTTGCTATCGGTTACCTATTCAAGGAAGAGGAACTGGAATCCTCTTAGTATTTCAGCACAGAGATTGTTCTCTTTTCCAGTAACTCCTTACTATATTAAAAGATTCTTCCTGTCATTGGAAGTCAATCTGGTTCACCCTTTTCATGAAATAACAGCAAGGGGTGTTTTTTTGGAGGAAGAGTTTGCATTTTTGTATTTTTCTAAGTGTTGTTATATGAAGAATTTAATAACAGAGTTTGTTTGAAAAGAATAATCTACTTCCTGCCATTCATGCTCCTTGTTTAGCTTTAATGCCACATTTACAGAAAAATGGAAGCCAGAATGTAAAACTGATAGATGCATGTGCCCACATATGCTAACAAAATGCATCATTTTGATTATGAATGCTTCAGGAGGACTCAAAACAAACAAAAGCTAGCAAAACAAGCAAAAAAACCGACGTGCTTCACACACACAGTCTTAGCGAACACTGACCTGATTACACACATTTATTTTTCAGTGCAGACTTGAGATTTAGTTAACTGAAGATGTCCCTTAAAAAGTTGCCGAATGATGCGTGACCCATTCTGCCACCCCACCTTCTTTTCCTTGATTAGAAAAGGGAAAGGATGTACTGAAGATAACACTGAGGATACTTTCCAAATGACCAGAGGAAAAGAAAGAACGAGGAGAAGGGATCATTAAAATGATAAATGAAAGTTGGGCTTGCTGTTATTACAGGTTATGTTGTTTTTTCTCAAGAGTAGTGAATGAGGAGAGGATGTATGGTTTCCTGTTGGAGAAACTGTAATCAGCTGTGGAACATTTGCAGTTTTAGGAAGAAAAGGTCCTGTCTGCTGTACAAAGATTGAAGTGGCAAAGCAAAGGTTCACAATGAAATGATAATGGGATTGGGACAAAACAGAAAATAGCCTGCTGTTTCCTAAGAAATCAGAGGAGGCTTAATAAAAAGATGCCAAAATTTTTGTTTTCATAGAGATGAGTGATAGTCCAAATAAAGGTTTCAAATTGTGATAAAAAACACATCTAAATTTATCTTAAATTTGGATTTAATCTATTCCTCTTCCTGTTATTATGGCTAATATTCTGTTACTTAAGTGGTCTTTGAAACCCTTATTTCTCCAGAACGTGTTGTAATAGGATTATTCAGTATATAAGTGGGATTATCAGCATAATTCTTAAATTCTGTATTCTCTTTCAAACAGTATCAAAAAGAATGTCTTTTGGGATGGGGAGGAATCCACATGACTAGTGTTCTTCAAGATGCCAACAATTGTGCAGGAACTTCATGAGTTGGAAATTCAGCTGTTACAAGCCACCATCACTTCAAGTGATGTTCAAAGAAGAGGAAACTCCAAGGCCAGGTCACCTAGAAAGGTGGTTTCTCAGAACCTCTCCCACCAGCCAGAGAAGCACAAGTACCTTCTCTGTAAACTGGGCTTTGCATTGTTTTTGTGCATTTGTGCATGTGGTTGGAGAACAAAATTTTTACTCAAAAGCAGAAAATTTTAAAGTTCTTTTGCTATACTTCTAATTTTGTGCTTTTCTCTGATGTGTTCACGGTCCCTCTCTCTTTTCAATGCCTAGTTGAAAAAAGTTTGCACCTTCAAAGAGAAATAATGTAGTTGCAACCTATATGAACAATGGCAACTAACAGAGAACACTTGATCTCTAAAAACAAATTTTATCAGAAGTCAAGGAACAAAGAATATTTTAGATTTTAGAGAAGCAAGTAAAAACAAAGTGTTTATAACACAATTTTTTGGATTCCATATAGTCTGAGGAGGTCTCATGAGGATTCCTGCATTTACAAGATTTCAGAACAACACTTCTTTACCTGTAGATATGATACAGTGCAAAGTCTTTGTCTCAGTCTTCTTAGTTGCAGTGACCAGTGTATATTCAGATAAAGTTGACACAATCTTACTATATTTGAATGGGTCCTGTTGGTTAGTTTCTTACCCATCCAATTAGTTTCTTACACTGATGTTTGAGATGTAGGACTGGGGTTTTCATTCATCTGAGCTCCTTGATCCTTCTGCACTAGACTGAAAGCTTTTAAGTTACAGTCCTTCCACATGGACTTCTGGTGGTTTGTGCATTTGTTCAGGCCTTTCTTCAAAACTTCAGTGTTTTCTTTCTGAAGGATATTTGGACTACAAGGTGAAAGGTATCCAGAAGGCCTAGACAGTACAGAGAGAAGAGGTTTTCTCTTCTTCCAGTTGACAAGTGCTCTTTCCAAAATTAAAATTTAAAATATTAAGTTTGTCATTAATTTTTAGACCACCTGTGTTAATTTGGCTACCCGTACTAATGCTGCTGTTGTCTTTTGGACACTGTGGTAAATCTGTAATTTAAGAAGATACTAGGAAGGCACAGCAGATTTTTTCTAAAATCAGTGCTATGCATTCTCCTGTGTAAGAAAAATTCAGCACCCAAGCATGCAATGAATATGCCAGACAAGGCTTCAGTAAAAGTGATCTAAATGCGTGGCATAGTTTTACATTCAAAAAAAGGACAAACACCAGTTATTCCTCCTGAGTCAATTACATACCTCTCAGGCTCACAAAGAGAGGTTTTCTAACCAGCTGTCAAGCCAGGAGCCAGTGCGGAAAATTGTAGGACCAGAGATAAATTCTTTCCCAGAGGCCTCCCTGTTTGCGGACTGTCCAGACCTTACATTGCAGGACTCACCCTCTCACCTTATCTTCCAGATATCCCAGCACTTTCCCACCAATCCTGCCTGGCTCTTCAGGCATACAGTGGCTGTGTGTGAAATGCCTTTGCATTCTTGGAAGAGCGGAAAGGGTATTATAAATTGTATGCGTCAAAGGCAGCTGCTTGAGGACCTGATTTATTCTCCGTCCTTTAGGAAAGAAGAAGGAAAAAAAAATTTCCCTTTTCTGAATCAGTTCACTTTTGAAAATTAATAAACCCTTTTTTATCCACTCATGCTGCTGGGTGACCTGTTTTTATTGCACGCTGAGGTGCAATAAAATAACAAAAGGCAGTACTGTGAAGAAAATCTCAGAGGCTTTATTTGAATGCATAACAAAGTTTGTTTACTTTGAAAGAACAGTAACAATGTAATGAATGTCTGGTGCAGAGTTAAGTACATCCTTGTCCAAATTTGATTTATATGATCATTTCTGGATGTTAACTCAACCATTGTTAGCATAACCTCCATCATTTTTATATTCATGCTGCCTGTGGGCACATGCTAGCACAGCAGTGTGAAAGAAATGTGAAATAAAACTGGTAGCTGTTCCCAGTGCAGGAAAACCCTTTTCCTGAAATAACAGAGGTTGGTGTGTAGTGAGCCATAGATCAATTTAAGGTGAGAAGATCAGTGTAACTGGAGGAGCTGTGTTGGGAGAAAGAAGGCAGCCATTGATTTCTGCAGCTTATTAACCTCTTGAGGGCCACGTGCAGTAATGCAGACATCATCCATGGTCTGCTGGTGCGTGTGTGCGTGATGTGGCTATCAAATTACCTGAAGAAAAATGCTGCCACCTTGGTTGCCTGCTGAAACACAGGAGATATGCTGCGAGCTCAGGCTGCCTGAGCTTTTGAAGGCAGAAGTTGAGCTTTGTGAGGAATGCTTGTACGAACACTTCTGTAAACACGTATGTAATTCATACAAGATGTCTGTGTAATTCATACAATAACTTTGTTCAGCGTACAAACGAGGGGTTCTGCAACCCCTGTGCTAGGCAGTAACTCCATAGCATAAGAATAGGCATCTTTTAAGAGATGAGTTTTTTTAGGTAAGCAAAACATTCAAAAGTGGCCACAATGTTAAACACAGTTCTCGAGGGAAGTTTTATGGGTATAAACGAAAGACATTCTTGTTTGTCTTTCATGATCATTTTAAAATTGCACATAATTACTAAATCCTTCCCATGTGAGCTTTGCAGATCATGGTCTTTAACCAGATGCTATAGCATGTTTCAATGTCCATAGTTCCACAGCTAAAGTTCAGGGATATCTGCAGGAATATTTTTGATCCATTTACTTTGTAATTCAATTTCACCTGAAGGCACTATATGACTTGTATCACATGTCATCATCAAAATTTTATATTTATGATTTAAATTGAAATTTACAGTAGTCAATAAAGAAGTAGTATGTTCAGCATTTTACTGTAAGTCGTTCACATAAACCCTTAATTTCATCTTGAAACTGCATCTTGATTTTGTGTCAGATGGTGGATCCCATATGCTGGGAATGGCTCTTTGCTTCTGGGAGGTTCAGATGCAACTGCTAAGCTGAGGGCTGAATTTGAGTGTTCACTTTTGGCTGCATCGCCTTTTGCTCTTCTGTTCTAGTTAACCTTTTTCTCTCAACTTCTTATAGTTGTGCTTTTCTTTTTTTGTTTGACACATCTTGGAAGGGGAAAGAGAAAATGCTGGTGAGATTATACTTGTTTGGGGTGTGTTGTGATCAGAGAAGGGCAGTGTCTTAGTCCAATTTTATGCAAGATACCATCATAATGAAGTACATTACTGTGGATGTCACAGTAATCTGAGATGGGTCATAGAAATCAGCTGATAAGTCCTGTGATTCAAAGAAAAATCAGTTATTATTGAAATGACTCAAAGGATGTGATTTTAGCATGGTATTCTTTTAAGTTGACATCCTGAGTTTGTATGTGGATAGCCAGCAGTGCTGGATTCAGGCTGTTCTGTCAGGAGACCAGTCTTGAAAATACAGTTGCTACAATTCTTCAACAGTATTATGAACTTCTTCCCTTATGAACAAAAATACGGAACAACAGATTATTCTGGGTAATCTTTTTAGAATAATATGTTAGAATACAGCACTTACCTGAAACATCAGGTTTCAGGGGCACTGTCTGCTGATGACTAAATTTGAATTGAGACCCATGACAACCATACAGAGCAATAGGCAGCAAGTGTCATGGTTCACTTCAGAAAACATATTTCTTAGTAAGAAGTTACTTGTTTGCACCTGATGTGTTTGTGCTTTGGCAAGTATTATTTATGCCACTGAAATGATCTGGTAATCCAAAGGATAAAATAACCACTTCTTCTTAATCCAGTGTACAGCTGCTTTTTGGGACTCAGGCCAAACCTTCACCTTCAGATCATCTACAGCAACTCTACATGTGAGTTTTATAGACAGTTAAGGAGAGTGTAGGTGGTGATTTCAGTCATCTGTCTTTAACTGAAAAAACAGATATTAACTTAGATAAAAATTTGTGGGAGTGACTTCTAACTTTTAATGTAAAAAAGTGAAGTTTTTTGTACTTTAAAATTTAAACTTGTTACCTGAAAGTAGTGACAGTTTGTGGGCTAAGATGGAACTAGGAAAGTTGGAAAGTTGAAAAACAGCTAACACAAGTTTACAAAGTGTATTTATTTTAAGAGTGTTTTGTTATCCAGGGATTAAACTGAATGACAGCCATTTCATAGCAACCCTATATAAATGAAAGGAAACAAGAAAACATGTCTACTGGTTCCTCCATGTGTCGCTGCCACTGGGTAACTGTTTGCACCTGCATTAATCACTCCTTCAACAGGCCACAAAATTGTTCCAGCTTTTAAAATGTGTGAGAAAATCAAGGCAGGTGCTGGCACATCATAAAGGAAAACCTGACCTTCAGGCTGGTACAGTAGTGATGTTGTTACTGTTTGCATTCTGGAAACCACATGGCTTGTCAAGTTGCAATGAAGTTATTTTGTGTTTTTATATTACTAAAACTCAGTGAGGTCCTTGGGCTGCATGTGAGGACCGTGAGGCTTACTGGTGTTGGAAGTTATATTGATACTTGTAAGAATGGGGGGGGGGGGGGTTTGATGTTATTACTGACTTTGTGCTGCTCAATAGCTGTTGAATAAGGAATACTCAATAAGGAAGGAACTTGCTGCAGAGGGTGCTTCACATCTGCACCCAAAATCAAATCCTGAACCATCCATGATCCAAAAACGTTAGCTTCTCTGAAAATCCTCTCAGAATAATACCATCTGCAGAAACAGCAGACAAAATGATATTTTAATTTCACAGTAGAACAAACATTCAGTGTTTTTTCATAAAAAGAGATGGAAAAATAGAGAATAGAGAGAGCCAGCTTCAGTGTGTGGATATTTTTTGTGAGCTCTTATTTAAACCTGAAATCCAGTGAATTACTATGGAGCTTCTTATCTCAAGAAATCATTACATTCTCTCAAAGGACTGTTTAATCTTCAGTTTCTTACAGGGTTTGTCTTACAAATAAAACAGTATTGAATCTTGCTACCTTCCACCAACTGTCCAGTTTCTGTCCTCCCTTTCTTCCAAAACCAGACTGCAAAATGAAAACACCACAACTGAGTCTGAGGTTCTGTTAAAAGTTCAGATGAAACTGAACTGGTTATCTAAACCATTATGAGTTTTAGAAAGCTTCCATATTTTTCTTACAAACAATAAGGTAATTTAGTTACTCTAATTAGTGATTTGATCATTGTATAAAAACTGCCTTGGTTTTTGTGCCACATTTAGCCGTATATGAAAATCTCCTAATACAGCATTAGGGAATTAGAATTATCCTGGTACTGAGTGAAAAGAACGCATTCTGTTGTGTAACCAGAAATGCCTGTATTATCTGAATATACCTGCTTTGCTCATTGCAGAGCTAAAATATTTTCTTCATTTATAATTTGCTTTACTATGTAGAAAAGACAGCAGACAATGCAATAGGATTATTAACCTATTCTTATTTCTTTCTCTCTCTTATTTCATTTTCCAAAAGTGGGTCACACATTTGTGTTTTCAAACTGTATTTTGAGTTCTCTTTTAGTGCCACTTTTTGATTTTATACCCAAGATCACCTTGTACCTCTAGTGCTGTGCAATTTTTAGTATATCCCAATGATAGTCCTGTGAGGTAGCAAGGTACCTCATTTTCAGGTGTATAGTTCAGGAACAGAGGCAAAGAGGATTAGAGCAGCTTTCCTGTACCTAACTCTGCCTAGTCATTTATGCTCCCTCTAACACTTACAGTTAGGAGATGTGTGACGGAGCTGGGTCACATTAAAGGCTGTGGCAGGCAGAATACTGAACTCAGATCTTCCAAAACCTACAATAGTATTCTCTTTCTTGGAACATGTTTCTTTTCTAAAATAAACGAATATATTATGCTGAAGTGATTTGAATACTTCTCCTTCATGTGGCTTGGCAAGAAGCATGAATTTAATGATTTTTGTATTACTATTTTGAAGTGTTTGATATTTCTCTTATTAAACTGATAATGTCATCCGTCATCTTGGGTTTCATGGTTTCTGTACTGATTGCTTTACACAGATACTACACTCTCAGGGGAAATTGGCACCAAGAAAAAAGTGAAAAGACTGTTAAGTTTCCAGAGATATTTCCATGCATCCCGGTTACTGCGTGGAATTGTACCACAAGCCTCTCTGTACCTACTGGATGAGGACTACCTTGGGCAAGCAAGGGTAAGACAGGTCTCCAGATCTCCATTTCTCTTTAATAATACTACAGAGAGTGTCAGTTTTGTTTTAATCTTCAGATAACCAAGTTCATGGCTGAGCTTTCCTAAATGACCCACATGCCAACCTCACAACAAACAGATTGTCCCTTCCTCATTTGTGATTACAGCCTTGAAGGCTTAGGTCTCAAAGCAACAGAAAATGTTGCCTAATCTATTCAGCATTTTCAGATTCCAATAACTGAAATTATGATAAGGATTTATTAAAGAATTAAGGATTTCAGGTGAATTTACTGATTTAAGTGCAGCCCTTACTCAGCATTTAGTTCATGCACTTGAAAATATACAAGTGTCTCTCATCTGGTATGGAACAGCTATTAGGCAACCCACCGTAGCTCTCCATAGTGGCAAAGTCCAGGAAATGTGGAACATTGGCTGCAAACTTCGCAGTGATCAAAATATAATTATCTTATTTTGCAGCTCTTACACTTACTTTGGATGGTATTTTCTAGCAAAACTTGCACAATTAATGGTACTGGGATTATATGCCTATGCAATTTTTTTTATTCTCTGCTAGAGGAGATTATATGCCAGGTGTTAGAAAGTAATTAAGAATCTAGAACTGTTTGAATGTAGACTAGAGATGGGAGTGAATGTGTATTTCATTTACACATACATCACTGTAGGTCGTAGAGATAGTCTAGCATCAGTCCCCTGACTCAACTGATGTAGCTGCAAAAACACTGCATCTGGTGGTAATAATGGATTATTCTGCATGTCTGAGTTGGCTTTACAGTAGCACAGTAGTTATAAACAGTAGTTTATAAAAGTTGTTCCTGTGTACTGCTTTGTTTAGCACATTGTAACTCATATTCACCATGAGAGCTAAGATTTTAAAACACTATTTAAGAACCTAAGAGAATTTGCACTGACAATTTGGGGACATGAAAAAACAATAAAGCATTTGTGCAGTAAAAGGAAATATTTTCATAATATTTTGGATTATATTATTCCTTGTTTTGAGTTCCATTTAGAAGGTATTTTTAGTGTTATGTTCAAAACCTTCTTAGTAAAAAGTGCAAGTGATATTTTATGCAGTACAGCAACATAAGCCTTTCTGATATTTCAAATACAACTTTTGTAGGTTCTTTGAAAAAAACTTTAAAGCTGCAGTAACCAATCCTGTGACTGGTTAATGTGGAATATAATTAAAATTTGCTGTACAGTGTGACATACCAGTCATTGGCCTTTTCACATTTGTCTTTTCCAGCATATGCTGTCCAAAGTGGGAATGTGGGATTTTGACATTTTCTTGTTTGATCGCTTGACAAATGGTAAGTAAAATTTTTAAGGCTTTATATTACTATCTCTCGAATATGACTATTAAAAAAATCCCTAATCAATTGTTTGCTAAATATTTCCAGTTCAGATTACTGAAAGAAACTGGCCACATTTAGCCTCTAGTAAAATCACATCCTGGAGCTTTTTCAGGCTTTTCCTGAACTATAGGGTAATGTTTAAAGTGAGGTTTTTTTATTAATCTAATCTACATTTGTTGTTGTCAACAAATCTACCTTTTCAAGAAGGTGTTTCTGTTTCATTTACCTGTGAAACTCCCAAGTTACTTTAAATATACCTGTTAGATACATTGGTCAATACGTCCAGATCTCCATAATCAGTCAATTTCTATCAATACTAAAGACATTTAAGTGAAGATACTCTTGCTTCTGTTCAGCAGCAAAAATCAGGAAATTTATTAAGAGAGTGAAAATCCATGAAATGTTTTCTCTAAATACATGCCTGTAAACCACAAAATGTCTTCCCCACAAAATGTCCAGGCAATACCTCTTGGTCAGGTAACTGCTGAAGAGGATCGTGATTGCACCTTTCCCCTTTCTGTACTGCTCAGAGAACTGGGATCCCTCATTCCCCACCCCCAGTCTAATTAGGCTTGGTTGGGGCAGAAGATGTAGAAAAAAGTTGGTTTAGAGGGTCATTCAGCTAAGTGACTGAGTGAAAAGGATTGCAAATCGCCTGGGAAGCAAAAGCATAGTTCTTCTAAATTATCTTTCTGTGCCCCTGCTCAGTAGTCAAGACCCAGTCAGTTTCCATGTGTTCTTCATACAGATAATTATTTTCCTTCCTGAGTCATGTTAAATAAGAAAAGACTCTTCAAGCTTTGTTTATGTAATATGGGTGGGTTGGTTGGTTTGGGGTTTTTTTTTTTCTAACTTCTATGGAAACAGTGCCGCTGAATTAAGCAGTGCAAACTTTTTTAATTACAGTGTTTATGTATAGCTGATCATGTAATACTAGTAAGGTTAAATTTTGCCAGTGTTCCCAGTATTGGATTTACAGTAAGGCCAGTGAAACATTACAGTGGGACTTGAGATTGTAAATGCTGCAACTAATTTTTCCTGTCTGTATCATCGTTATGAGATGCAGTTGTAGCTGTGCTAGGTTACATGAGTTAATTACATGTTTGTACAGCCATATGCAAAATTAAAAAAATTATTCCAAACTCCTGATTTTTAGTAATTAATTCATTAGTACAGTATGACAAATCAAAGTGGCAGAAAAGCCATTCTTGTTTCTGTTGTTTTTGAATACAGACCTCAATTATGAAGATGATGCCACTCTCAGACAAGCCTGTCAAATGATTTTGTTAAAGCCATGCCAGTTTACCTTCTTCCAGTTAAAACCACAGTTTGCCTGTCATGTTGAAACAGCAAATGTGACTTTATGGCATGTAGACACAAGAATGGCACTCCATGGGTACAACCTTTCCATCAAGTCTTGATTATATATAAGTAATTTGTATAGGCGACTTCTGTGTATATGAGAGTCCTCTAAGCTCACTTCATTGGAGGTGAGGTGATAGGAGCCGACTAATAGGAAATAATCCAGATTTTTAGCCTTGCTTGGTTTGTAGCTGCATGTAAAGGGAATCTAAGAGTTGTTCCTTTCTGCTTTTAGGAAACAGTCTTGTAACACTGCTGTGTCACCTCTTCAATGTGCATGGACTTATTCACCATTTCCAGTTAGACATGGTTACATTACACAGGTTTTTTGGTAAGTGTGCACCTCAAAGCCATCTTTGAATGTTGTTTTTAGCTTAAGTAGAGCATCAGAGAAGGCATTGGCTAGGTCTGTCTATGTAAAGATGATGATGTCATTGTAAATATTTCAGAAAATACGTCTGTGATATATATCAGCATACAGTTTGCAGGCATTCAAGTACTCGGTTCAGTACCTAGTCAGTGGAGGGATTTCAAAAGGCTCTGCATTGGCTCTGAAGCGTCCCAGAACCACAGTCACACTGGTGATTTAAAATAAAGTATGCCATGCAGAGATGTGGCTGGCTTAGGCCCACACAGACAGACACTGCAGAACCTACTACGCGTGCACAGTACAATTGTGGTGCTGTGTAATTGTTTAGTGTGACTAAAAGACCACTGAGACCCAGGGAAGTTAAAAGCTTCTGTGCAAAATTTAACAAATTATATCAAGCTGTTTACACTGAATAGTGTTGATGAAAGCCCCTGCTGCTGTTACTGCCAACAGAAATATTAGCCCCATGCTGTCAGTGAACCAAAAGAAGAAATTAGCCAAAATCAATTACTTTTTGTATCACTTTTTGAAAGCAGCTAAATGCCAGTTTTTCAGGCTGTCAGGCAGACTTTCCAAAGCAGGGTCTCTTCTTTAAGACTGCCTAATTGTAACTTCTGGAAGGGGTTCCTCTGGTGTGGAGACAGACAAAATCTCCCTGGTGTTTTAACTCCTGTGGGCAGACATGAAGTGGACAGTCGGGTAATTAGAGCTAGTGGTACTCACAGTTTAAGGGATTACCCACTGAACGTCCAGATGCTTGTGTGGCTGGAAACAAACAGAAGGTTTGGACTTTATTTGGCGCTCCTCATGCTGGCAGCGAGCGCCATGGGAAATCTGCCTGTTAGCTTTCCATTTGATTAATTTGATCCTGTCTAGGAGAGTGCTTTAGGCAGGATCACATGCAGCTTCTGGCGCTCACGTGGTGGTGTCCCAAGACCACGCCACGGTGCACACACTGCTGCAAGGAACAGAGGGGTGTGAAGCACACATCTCAATGGTTTTTCTGTCTGAGAGAAAGCTGAGAGTTGGTGCTCCTGGTCCAACTGGATCGGTTCCAGCAACTAAAGAGGGACTGGCGTTTTAAAATGAACACGCAGATGTGACTAAAATTGTCACAGGAGATTTTGCTGGGAATACCCCAAAGCTGTTGTTTTTGATTCTTCACCTTGCGGGGGCAGGAATGCCTTTGGCTGTAGTTCATCACTCAAATAACAAATGATGGCAGGATTTTAGGGTCTCACTCCCTGCTGCCGTAAAATAGGTGGTACTGCCTTAATGGCACACTACTACTCTATGACAGGAGTCTAAATAATTGCACTCCGTTGTGGATAAATTTGCCTCTCTTCCTTGTTTATTTTACTCCTCAATGAGAGCCTTCACTAAGGCAAGAAAGAGGTGATTTATGCACTAGACCCAGTATATCCCCTTGGGCCTCATACATCCTTTAATGCATTTTTTTCTCTAAAGGTATCCCGATAAAAGCAGCAATTTAAATAAGCTACAGCTATTTGAAGAAACTCCTTTAGGCAGCTGACTGCAAAACCTCAGATTGTGTTTTAAATCTAGTTCCCACTTGTGGCCATGGCATTCAGAGACAAAAGGATCTTTGTTTTCTGTTTTGATTCCCAGTTATGGTTCAAGAAGATTACCATAGCCAGAACCCATACCACAATGCTGTCCATGCCGCTGATGTCACACAAGCTATGCACTGCTATCTGAGGGAGCCCAAGGTAACGGCAACCTTTCACGCTAATGCTGCTTTCAGATGATTCTCAGATGTTTATTCCCAGGATTGAAATAAATCCCTCAAGAGATACTTCTAGGTGGCAAGAAGTGATGGTGTGCTGGAAGTCAGGAACAAGTCAGGAGCAGGCTCGGCTACAGATTACAGATGTGTCAGTCAAGCCACGAGTGTCACTTCCTACTGTGCAGGCCTCGTGTCTCAGTGCTGCCATGTGAGCTCCAGCCACCAGGGTGGTGTGACCCAGCCACCCACTGGTGCCTGCAGTTCTTCTCTCATCAAACTCAGCAGGAGGCAATGCATGTCTGTGCCTCAGCCACCTCAGAGCATAAGCTTCCCACATCACTATTTCAAAATACCAAATTAGGCGCAGTGCCACACCAGGAAAGGGGAAAACAGACCCTTCCGATGGGTCTGTTGCAAAGTCCTCTGCACAAGTATTTGACTGCTGCTGCAAGTTCTCAGAGCATCAGGGTGATGTTGCCTTGTGTGTCACTGGAAGGCATTGTGATATTGCTGTGCTGAGCCACAGTATAAGAATATAACTAACCTTTTAGTTGGCTTTGCTCAAATGAAAGGATGTTCTGCTGGAAACTAGCAGTTTGTTACACCAGAATATAGCAGTGATAAGTGAGGACAGGAGCAGGCCCCACCTTTCCTGTATTTTCATTTCCTGCAAGATCTGCAAGTCTTTCCTTGCCAGGAAGTGCCGAGGACAGCCAACATCCAGAACCTGGACTGTACTGCTCATCTGTTCTCACTCAGGATGCTTCTTTCATCTCATAGACTTGTACTCTGTACAGACTCATTGGGCTGGTAATAACTGCCTCATTGTCACAAACAGAAAATGCTAGGACTACCTTTTTTTCCAAATGAGCCCTGTAGCAGAAAAAATTCTGGACAGCTTTTCCAACTTGAATGTTTGAAGTTAGAAAGGTAAATTATGTTCTCTAATAAAGTACATATACTTGGACTGAGATAGATACTTAACAGCCAAGGCTGAAATTTCAGAAGCTGATAAACTCTGCACTTTATAACACAGTGCTATGCTAGAAAATTGAAGCCTGATCTTTTGGTGGTATTACTAAATACTTGAAGAGGCAGAGCCTCCTACAATGGAGGCTAACATATGCCAAGCTGCCAGTCTACCTGTTTGCTTTTTAAACTAAATCTTTGAGACTATGCTCAAGCACTTCTGTTATAACAATCCTTATATTACCATGAATGATAAAGAGATAGGAAATACAAACTGTAATAAAAGATGATTTTGTAGTCTCATATCTTTATAGACATATGTTCAACACTTACCTTAAAAACGCTGTTCACAAAATTTATACTTGACATTTGTGAACAAATTCCTACAAACCCAAGCAATGCCATGATGTCAGCTGGTTTGTTTATTTACCAAAAAAATGTTTACTGTTCATGTTCTTGTTGTGATTAATGTGTGTGATGATTCAGCTTGCCAGCTTCCTCACCCCATCGGACATCATGCTCGGACTGCTCGCTGCTGCAGCTCATGACGTGGATCACCCAGGGGTCAATCAACCCTTTCTGATTAAAACTAAACACCACCTTGCCAGCTTGTACCAGGTAAAATTGCTCATCGAGTTGCTAATGTGTGAAATGCAGTCAAGGAGAGTTTAAGCAATTTGCAGTGAACTTTTAATGCCAAAATCTGGCAGCGGAAGATGTGGGTCAAGTCACCCTGCACTTTGGAGTCTGAGCAATTTCAGTCAAGCACATCATTGGGTGTCACTTCTTACAGCAAAGCTGAAACAGGAAAAGAGGTGGAAATGTCAGACTTTCTTGAGGACATTTAAGCCAGATCAGTTGCCTGGGTTGTGTCTGCTGTAGATCATCTGGGGTAAGAACTGTGTGTAGGAGATTTAAAATCATGACAAGAAGATTTCATTTTCTTCCAGTGAGCAAGTAAGCAGCAGGCATGCTCTAAATGGGTATTGCATTAAAAGAAACCTTTGCTTTGTGTGGCTGTAGTAAAATTAAACACTTAATGAACACTGCATTTAAAAAAAAAACCCAGAAGACAGATGAAACCAAAGGAAAAGTTGTAGACATTTACAGTAGCATTCCTCAAGATACAAAGAAAGAGCTTCAAGAAAGCCACTAGGTCACACCACAGGCTGTCTAGACCAGTATCCTGTTTCTAAGAGCAGCCAGTAAAAGATCTTAGAGAGAAACATAAGTCTGTGAAAAGGACAGAGTTGTCCTTCACCTAGTATATATCCTTTCAGCTCTGGCAAGCAGTAGTAGAAAACTTCCTGAAACGAAACCACAGAACCTCTTGTTCAATATCTAGCAATGAACCCATGCTGTCTGATTTTTGTGGTCCTTTTTGAATATATTTGATGTTTCGGCCCATGGCAATCATTGTAGCTCTGTATTTTATCTAAACTGTCCTATGAATATAATCTCCACACACATGTAATACATTGTTATTATATATGCACATCTCTCTATTATTTGCATTGTACTTACATATACAATGTGCCAGAGCAATGCTGTACGTCTGAATTTTGATTGCATTAACCATAATTCACAGGTAATATACAGAGATAGTATTCATTTCTAGCCTTTATAATCACAGACTAATAGAATTATGGAGGTTGGAAGAGACTTTTAAGATCATCAGGTCCAACCCAACTGTTCACCCAGCATGCGGTACCAGATCCAGACACCTCTTAAACACCTCCAGGAATGGTGACTCCATGACCTCCCTGGGCAATGTATTCCAGTGCCTGACCACCCTAACAGTGACAAATTTTTTTCTACTATTTAATGTGAATCTCCCCTGCCTCAGCTTAAGGCCATTGCCTCTGGTCCTCTCACTGCAGGCACAGCAGCCAGCCCCCAGCTTGCTGCAGCCTCCTTTCAGGTAGGTGTAGGGAGCCATCAGGTCCCCCCTGAGCTGGTTTTTTTCCAGGTTAAGCACCCCCAGTTCCCCCAGCCAGTCCTTGTAAGACATGTTCTCTGGTCCCTTTGTGAGCTTTGTTGCCCTTCTCTGGACTTGCTCTAGCACCTCAGTGTCCTTTTTAAAGTGAGGGGCCCAGAACTGGACACAGCACTTGAGGTGTGACCTCACCAGTGCCAAGTACAGGGGGACAGTCACTGCCTTGCTCCTGCTGGCCACACCATGGCTGACCCAGGCCAGGATGCCATTGGCCTTCTTGGCCACCTGAGCACAGCTGGCTCATGTTCAGTCGGCTGTCAACCCAGCACTCCCACTGGGCTGCTTTCTGGCCACTTTAAAGAGTTAATTTCAGCCTTTGTGGAGGTTGTCAGAAACAGAATATCTCACCTTAAAAATTAATCTATCTGAAGAAGACTCACTAATGGCTACATACACATACTTAGCAAATCAAGAGCTTGCTGTGATGTGCTTACTACTTGATAAGCGAGTCTCTCTTTTTCTACCCTACACGAGCAACATTTGGGTTTTCCCATAAGAAGTGGATTGTGTTATAGTGCAACCGTCCTACTCTCAGACATGGGAATGGGCTGGACTGTGGGATCCCCAGCCAAAACACAGTGATGCTCAAACACTGAGAACTTTGTGACTGGCCTCATCATAAGCTGATGCAGCTTATTATGTCATACCCATATGTTTCTGGTCCAGACTTTCCTAATTGTTAGGCCAGCTGAGTGAGGAGGGAAAAAAGCCAGGGGCCTAAGCTGGGGTACTTTGGGAAAGGGTGCTTTGAAGAGCAGTGAGTAGAGCCATTCCACAAAACCCCTTGTCTTGTGAAAAGGTACAAACAATTCCTTCTCAAATTAATTGTGACAAACAGTACTTTATAATTACGTTGAAAAATCAGGCTAGTCTGAAAGACATTCAGTTATAATATTAGTATCTTGGATAAGTGGTTTCTGCTCAGTTATTTGTTTTGAATATGTTGGTTAGAAAAGGCAGTGACAAAGCAGAAAATGCAATCTTTCAACAGCAAATGAGATCTGAAGTACCCTACTTAAGGACATTCACTGGCAAGTTTGAGTTAACTAAAAATGATCTCACATTGTTTCCAAAGATTTTAGTAGTACACAGTATATGGATGCCAATAAAAATAACTCCTGGAAAAAAGTTTTGCTGAAAACATTTTTAGTCAAAATTTTAGATTTTGTGAATAGTGTTTAAAACATGTACTTTAACATGTGCTTGAAACTGAAACAAAGTTCTTAGGTTTTTGGGTTTTAGGTAGTAGAGCCGCAGAACTGCTGGGATTAATCAGAAGAAGGATCAAATGAAAGTAAGTTTTAACAGAGCTGGCAGTCGTCTGTCATTGAGACAGTGGACTTACCCATGTCTGGCATTTCTATGCTTTTAAATGTCTCTTGACATTTAAATTAGAACTTAACATTTACATTTGGAAGAAAAGGTTTTGCAAAATGAAGTAGGTCAGCTTTTGACAATGATGTAAAGTGTTTGACAGCTTTTGATGTGCATATGTTAGAAGAGTCATATTTCAGGAAGACATCACCAAGGACTTCAGAGCTTTCAATATTCATTTTCAAACTAAATCCAAATTGTATGATGCAAGACACTTTGTTTTGTAATCTATAGGGTGATTTCCACGAGAGTCTATTGCACGTGATTGCATGCACCAAAATTTTCTACAAAAATAAAAGCAGCTCATTGAAATCTCCAGCATTCCGAGGACAGTTGAGAGCATCGAAGGTGACTCTAGCGGTCTGGATGTCACTTAGTTTTCCTGTGAAGGGCACAACAGCATTCCTTATAATGTGATGCAGGCTTTGCTTCTAACTTGCATTGTCTGGCTTTCAAATGAAGGGTGAAAGTTTAGAAGTGTGGGTAGATTACATAAAACATTTGTAGTACAAAACAGGTTTCAGAAAACTATGAAAGGACACTTTACAACTTTAATATAGATGTAGGTAAGCTGGAAATAGGAAGTTTCTCCTTTGCAGTCTTCCTTAAAAGCAATGTTTCTAATTGTGTCATTTTTGACTATTTAACATTGTGTAGTTAAACCAACTGCTCAATGAGTAAGAATAGATTGAAGAGATTGAAAGAAATTCTGATCCCCTTTGACTCTGAATTAAAACTGAAGTTTGTTCTGGACCTAGTTAGTAGCAAGTCTCCCTGTCTTCAAGTTATTGTCCTCTTTCAAGAAGATGTAATGGCCATGGTTTGAATACGTCAGACTCAGTAACAGATAGGAAATATTGTGGTAGCTTAAGTAAAATAAACAATCGTAGTCCTGAAGTCTCTGTTATAGCAATCTGCTGGGCTTGGGCTGTAAATGTGACAGAAGCTTCCTATAGTGCAGCCTTTAAAGCAAAGCTGCCCTACTCAGTTTTTTCAAAAAAAACTAAAACACCACATGAAGCAGAGCTGAGAGCCCCGATCTGCAAGCCAGCACGGAGACTTTCCCTGCATGGGTTGTCTCCCCCCAGCCTGGGTGATCAGATAGCTCATGGCAATTAGTCTTAATAAAGCAGTAGTGTGTTCCTAGGTGGAATAGCTGACTCTACTAATTACTGGCAGCCATTTCAGGGATTCTGGCTCCTTACATTAAAGAGGAGAGTCATATGACTTCATGCTCAGTTGTTGCTTGTTAACATGACCTTTCCTTTTCCCTCCTCCCTATAGTTTCAGTGTGGGAAACAAAACAGTGCAGCAGTGTCAGTTTAAGTTTCCCCCTATAGCAGCAGGCAGAAGAAAGAGCAGAAACTTAGAGAAGCAGAAATACTCTGAGATGACTACCTGAGTTTGCTTTTTCCTATGACTAACTATTAACTGGATGTAGGAAAGGTCTCAGATGCCTCAGCCCTGCTCTGGCTGGCCTTCAGTATGGCCAGGGAGCAGCTGCATCCATGCAGTGTAATTCCCTGTTTGAGGCAGGTGCTGCTGAAGCATCTCCTCACAGCAAGTGAGGCTGCCATGCTGGAAGGGATGTGGGGACACAGGGTGCTCCTAGGGGGCTCTCCCTGGTTGCAATGTTTCAAGGATGCAGTCAGACGTGGGTCGCAGGAAACTTGCACACAGGCACTGTCTTAAACAAGTGAAAGCCTTCCCAGAAGCCAAAGGTGACAGTCAGGTAGAGTTTGTCCAATTTAGTAGGAAGATGGCAGCCTGTGGCCTTGGGATGACTCTTGGGACCAGTATTTAGCTCTGCAACTGGGTATGTGAAAAAAAAAAAACCCAAAAAATTGTTATTATGTCCTATTACATTCTCTTATTTTTCTTGGTCAGAGTGTAGGGTTGCAAAAGTCCATCCTGATGTATTTAGGCAAAAGGGGAAAAGGGATATTTAAGTTGGCAAATGAACAGAATTGCTGTCAAAAGTAATTTCTATATTGCATAACTGATGTTGAGATCTGAGTCCATCAGCTCGTCCTAAAAAAAAGAATTGGTTTTTGCATGATCGGCAAATTTTGGATTTGGTTTTACTTTTCCTTTGGTTTTTTCCCCCAAAATCTGTGATTTCTGTAAGGGAAACAAGCAGACAAAGAAATACCAAAGAAACGCTGTGTGAATTCAGAAGCAACAAAAAGAACTGCAGAAAGTAGTGTAATAGGAAGTCAGTCCAGTTTGTTCTCTCACCTTTGCACTAGGCAAGATGATCATAATGCAAATTGGATCTTGGTTACTGGCAATGTTTAGTGTTTTAGCAGTCACTAGATATGACAGGACTACAAAGGAAGATGGGGGAGACTTAGGGAGAAAATACTGCTCAGTCCCTCTTGGAAAAGTGGAAGCTGCACATCATGTCCCATGGGAAAGGCAGTACTATGGCAGAAACCCTCAGAGCTGTGGGACTGTGCGTGAGGGGGAGCTACAGATGGGCAGTGGCTGGAGGGAGGAATTCTGACTTCTCTTTCCCAGCTGGCAGTGACAGGGTGGAGTCCTTGTTCGGCTGCCTGCTCAAAAGGTTTGGTTTTGTTTTGTTTTTCTTATCCAGTGCTCATCTACTGCAAAAGCTGTGAACTGCCCAAAACAGGTTTCTGAACAACTGACATTTCTGAGGCATTTGGTGGTAGAAAGTACTCTGTGAACTAAACAAGTGATGATGGGAAAATACATTGTGTGTTAGGATAGTAATTTCAAGTCATTAGACATAAGACACCAAATTTGTTGTAATTTACTGACAACCTAGAAGGCTGGATTTCAGCTCCCTAGCAGTTTTTTTCTGACCTAACTTTGGTTCCACTTAGTTGAAAGCAAGGAAACAAAGAGGAGTCAAAATTTGTTGCAGACCAAGTTGCTGAAGCCTGCAAATGCTCAGCAGTACTGCTATTCCTCTTGCTTTCACTGAACAGCTGCAGGCAGCTTCCAGTTCCCTGACTCAAAGGGAAATTTGGCAGTGTATTTTTTTCTTGTCCACTCTGCATTGAAACTGTAGAGGCTGAAAAGTCAACCTGGAATCAATAGGAGGCAAAAATACGATTTTGTACTCCTGATTCAGTTCATTTGTTAATAAATCTGTTAGAATGCAAGCTACCTCCCACTCAGATGAGATTAGCTCCTCTGTTCACAGCAAGACTCAAAAACCGCAGAACAACAGGCCCCTAGGGCTGACCTTAGCTAAGAAACCAAGAAGCAAAAGGTCTTTAACTGTAGAAATCTAGACCAATTACTCTAATCCAACTGTGGCTGAAAAGCACACATTTTAGGCTCACGTTACAGCCTGTCCAGCCAGCTCTGGGTATCATGTGATATGGCAAATCCATATGTGTACCTGTGCCATGGATACCATCCTAATCCTTGCATCTACTGGTGTTATTCCTCCCCAGAACGTTTCCGTGCTGGAGAACCACCACTGGCGCTCTACCATAGGCATGCTTCGAGAGTCACGGCTGCTCGCCCACCTGCCCAAGGAGGTCACGTAAGTGTCCACCAGAATCACTGAAACTAGGCCATGGCCTTCATCTCCCTTGTTAAAAGCACACTGGTAAAGGTCCAGGCTCCAGAATAGGCTGAACTTCCTGCCCCTTCTTGGTGCCACTATAAAATCATGAAACAAAGTTATACACCGGGAGTATTTTTTAAGGTCTACCCACTTCTGCAGCACAGGAATGGCCACTCCCAGCACCAGGAACACAGAGAGTCCCAGCACTTACTCAGATGGATTGTTGGCATTTTTCATTTTACATAGCACCAACCAAATACAGAAAGATTTAGTGATTAAAAACAGGAAATTGAAGGAGTTTGTCGAGGAGCATCAAGACTCTGAACTTCCACACCTCACTGAGGGAATGTGGTTCAGTCTTTATGGATAAAGCAAAAGAAGAACAGCCACATGAGCACCTTGGCAAGTTGCTGCTAGCTTTTTACTTGTGTTAGTCCCACCAAGGATGGGAGATTGAGACTGCAGTATTAAATTTTAAATCACACGTGACCCTACCAAGAATACAAACAAGTTACCTGGAAGCAATAAGCTCCATATCTCTCCAGAAATTCTTCGCATCAGACCAACAGCTCTAAAGGACTTTAGTCTAGACCTTCACAACTTTGACAGCAACTTCAAAGCTGCAGTATACACCACTCACCTCTGAGCAGCTGAAGTAAGACGTGAGCATTTTTCTTGATGCAACATGCCATTGTTTCAGGTTGGGGTTTTTTTGTACTTCCCTAGCACTTTTCAGAAGCTTTCAGAACAACCTGTGCCAAGAAGCATTTTTCTTCTACATTATCTATTCTTCTTGAACCCATTTGGGCAGGTAGAACAGTTGTACCCCACAAATCCCAGCAGGGAATGACCAAACAGATCAGACTGGGTCCATAAGAAAGAGGGAGTTTTATGCCAGCTCCAGTGATCCAGAACAGGTTGTTTTGAGCTCTTAATGTTGAATGGTTCAATGATTAAAGGGGCTTATTTACCTTCATTGCAGACAGGACATTGAACAGCAGTTGGGCTCCCTGATCTTGGCAACAGACATCAACAGGCAGAATGAGTTTTTGATCCGCCTGAAATCTCACCTTGACAATCAGGATTTGAGGCTAGAGGATGCACAAGACAGACATTTTATGCTTCAGGTAACTTCAATTTTTTTTAATTGTTTGTATTAATTTTTCAGGTCACAGTATTTCCTAGTATATGTTAAGAGTAGTCTATTACAGCATGTCTGGACATCAGCCTCTCCTTACCTAGTACCATAAACATTTCCCTTCTGCCACCTTCTGGCACGTCAGGCAAGCATAAGGTGCCTCCAGTATTTCCTTATGTAATTTCCTTGATGTAAAAAGCTGTGAATGCAACAGAAGCAGGAGAGTGTCAAATGCTAAGAAATGAAAATAAGACAGTAATTATTTTATTTCCAGAATACTGCTTCTCTTACCAGGTAATGCTTCAATTGTAGTGTCTCTCTATCTTCTGGCAAATGTCACTCCACTGGTGTTACTTTCTGGCACCATGCAGGAGAGTCCCCTCGCTGGTGTTCTTTCCAGGACAGCCTGACATCAGGTCTCCAAGTCCTGTTCCTGTGATGGATGCTCAGAAACTGCCTCTGCAGAGACAGCTGTTGCCATGGCAGCAGATGCTTCTCTAGTGCATCTGCCCAGTTAATGAAAAACCCATGCTTTATTCAAAAATCAAATAGGTTCACCCTGGTTCTTCCCTATAAGCAGCAGTCATTAGCAGACTCTCAGGAATAAGCCTCTACCTATTAAAGCATTATTGTGATTAACGTAGCTACATACTTGCTTCTTTGGAGAAATTACATTAATTTCATTCCTAAATACATAAAGAAGTTGAAGTAATCTTTTTAATTTATAAAACAAACACCTACATATTTCCCTTCCATCAAAGTTACAGAAAGGGTGACAGCTGCAAGGAAAGAAGTGCTGATCTGTTAATTTTTCCCCTTCCAGCAGCATGGGAAATGTAGTAGCTTCTCACCTGTCCTGCCTCAAGCACAGTCTTCTGTCAGATTCCTGCACAGACTGTGCAAGGCAGGGTGACAGATTGACCATATTTCTGGACAGGTGAGGCAAGAAAGTTGTGCAAGTACCAAAAGCAGAGGAATTACAGCTCTCAGCTGTTGCAAAAAACACACTTATTATGCACTAGGAACTTAGAAACAAGGGAACAGACATAGTAAGATTTACTTATCTGGTGGATTAGTTATGGGAGAAGAAAAAAATCAAGAAATCTTGATTGATTGTAGTAACCTAAAGAAAGCAGGGTTTCCTTGCAGTAGACAATAACATTAAGGCTAATCAGCTTAATCCAAAGAGGAAAATGACTTGGAGATTTCCCTCTGCTGGTTCACAAGTCTGAACTCTTACAGGAAATATGTTTTCTTCCTGGGTGCCAGAATGACTTCTGTCAGACAGAATGACTGTGCTCAGTTTGAAGAAACAAGGCACATGATATTTTGTTTCAAGGCAGTGAGACAGGCAGACTATTACAGGGTTTACTTTTCTGAAGTAGTTACTTGGTTTTTAAAACTTTCTCCCCTGTACTCATTCTCCTACATAGCATTTGAAAGTACTGGTTAACTAAATGAAACCAGGCCAGGGGCAGTGTGGAGAGCCCTGTGCTTAGCTTTGTAAACAAAAATATGCAGACATTAAGATGAAGTGTAACTGAAGTGAGATGCAAGGTCACTCACTGAGACCACAGAAAAATCATGCCCAAATACACCAGCTTGGCTCTTCCCTTCCTTGTCATCAGCCATAGATGCTGAGCCAAGCAGTCAGCAGGAGCCAGCCTGAGGCTTTTGTTGGCTTATTCCTTGCAAGGAATATCCAAAACACTTTGCAGCCTTGGCATGTGGCCCTGCTCTTGTTTTCACTACAGTAAAGCAGAGGTCTGAATGAAAGTTTTGTTTGCAGCTTAAATAAATGCTTTTCCCTCAAAGGGCACATTTGGGTGAGGTTGAGTCTCTGAAAGGTAATCTTAACCCTTCCCAGCATTGCTGGTGGGCCCTGGGAGTTTCATGACTGCAGATTTACTGCTGAAGCACTGCTAAACAGTAACTTCTTTCCTCTAAAAACTACTTTTCTTCTTGCTTTCAGATTGCACTCAAGTGTGCTGATATTTGCAACCCTTGCCGGGTCTGGGATCTGAGCAAACAGTGGAGTGAACGGGTCTGTGAAGAGTTTTACCGGCAAGGTCAGCTCCTTCAACTCCCCTTTCACCTCAGCTCTCCATGGTTTCTGTGTGGCACTGAAATGTCCCTTGAGAATGAGCTGTTCAGAGATGTGCTGCCTCCTTGGAGAAGTGGGAAGGGGTAGAAGAGCAACAAGAGTTTCTCTGCTCTGCAGAAGGGAGGGTTTTGCTGTGCCTCAGCACTGAAAAGCCCACGGCTGGGTTCTTCTCTGAGACCCTCCAGTCACCATGAGCATTTCTGAGCTGGACTGGTGCCCATGCCACACTGCCCCAAAATCCTAGCGCTGTGTTTTGTCTCACCTTTCATGCTCCCACTCCTACAGCTCTGATGGGAGCCTTACCCTCACTGTTTCCCAAATATGACACATTCTTCTGCCTGCAAATGCAGAGAAAGAGTTCAAACAGCTTCCCAGCATGCTGTTGAAAGGGCCAAAGCAGGCAAGCCAAACCTCAGCTAGAACCTACTGCAAATGTTTTCAGACCCCTGCAGAGAGAACAGTCAAGCAGGTTTGTTTTTTTTTTTTTTGAGACACAGTAATTACACCATTTGGCTCTATCTGCATAGGCAAGGTCATGCTGTGCTACAATACAGGGTGCAGCAGAGTTTAATCACTGCTAAATTCTTTGTTCAGAGCATCCTGAGAGTTGAAGGCAAGTGGGAGAGCACACAATAAAGTTCTTAGTTCATTTAACATTCTGCACTACAAAAATAAGCCACATCTGAGCTGGTACCTGGTACAGTTGGTCTGTAATAAGGACAAACAGGTCAGCAAGTTAATTTTCAGCCAATGTCAGTTTAAGCTGGGAAAATGTCTTTGATGCCTTTTAAGCAACATAAGCAACTTGCCCAATGCAGGTTTAGTCAGATGTGTACTGAAGGCATAAATCAGTATGCAGCATGTGAGGTGCAGTACCTCACCTTTAGTGTAATGGGGGACCATGCTGAGAAAGACAGCTCAACTTTTACAGATGTAAGCTTTTTCCACTGCCCTCAAGAGTCGTTACTCTAAGATCTAAAATAGACCTCTGATAGGGGGTACCTGAGTACATGAGACCACTAAGAAGCATCACAGGGAGAAAAGGAGCATTTTATGTGGACAATTATACAGAAACTGGTCTGACTATCACTATGGCTGTATAATCCTGTTCAGGGTACATCACTCCCAGTATTAAATAGCATGCATTTAGATACTGTTATCACTTCAAAGTGTTTTTGTAGACCTCTGTACACCCTTACGCCAATGAAGGGGCTTGAAGGTATTTTTTGGCAGTAAGTTTAACATTTGGAAACCATAAGGTCTCATGTTTTGATGTTTAACTATAGATGAGACAGATAATACCACAAATAATGCTTTGTTTAAACTTCCTTCTGGAACAAAGTTTTAACATTTTTAATAGACCATTTCTAAGGTCATTTTAATAGAGACTCAGATCCTGATCTTCCAATGTTCTGGTGCATCTACACTACATGTTAATAAATAAAATATACAATCAGGTACATGTCTTGGAGCATCTGACGCCTACAGCAGCTCCTAACAAAAACCTTTCCTAGAAAAATACTTCTTAAAGATCTGAAAACAAATTAAAGTCAACACAGCTAGGAACACTGGCTAAGTAATAAAACTTGATTTGTATATATTGAAACTGGAAGTAGTAAGAAAAAGCTTTCAAGAAAAATGGCTAATGTTGAAGCAACATTAATGATCAGTTTCTCTGACAAGGTTTTAAAATTCCTTGGAAGGTTTTGCTTGCATGAAAGTTCTCAGGAACTAATTCATGCAGCTCCTTTTATAGTAACTTGAAAGAAAAGAAAATTACTGTCATTTTCTTTCTGTGCAAAAGCAAATCTTATTTTTGTCAATTAAGTGAATTCTGAAAGACACAAAGATATGGATCTACTTTGAGCCAGACAGGTCAACCATTTTCTGCCCAGGACACCTACAGAGGGGAGTTAGAAACTTTGTTTCAGACAAAAATTTTTGGAGGTGTAGATGAGAAAAAGAGAAATTGTACATTTGGAAACATGAGAAACTGCTATTGTGTCTCAGTTTCGCTAAATTGTTCCATTTGATTGTTCATGAAGCTAAAAATGTTTCCCTGATACTTTCTAAGTACTCAATTAGAACTGAAAATACTCTGCTCACATTTAAGAATTGATTGCATACTGCAGAGGGAAGAAAGGCAAGGCTGAGAAATAGAGTGTTTTATATGAGGCTACAACCTGAGTAGCACAGTAGCACAATAGCGAAAACTGTTAGTGGGGAGAAAAGAGCTTTTAAACAAAAATGGTGGATTGAAAGCAAAATGTTTCTTTATGGGTTGAATACAGTGTTTTGTCTAAACTAGCAGGTCTGTCTTTCTTACAGGAAAGTTTTCTCTAACCAGCCCTCACAACATCCTTATTAGTAAATCAGATGGACAAAATATTATTGTCTGAGGGGAAGTGGCACATCTAAGCTTGCACACAGTTAACTCTCACTTCCCTTCCATGCTGTAGACAGGAAAGGTCCTGTACCTCATGCAGTAACCAGGATTGTACACTGGCAGGGAAGGCTAACAATCACAAAGGATGAACTTGTTGCACTCACAAACAGAGGGTGTTTGTTTTAAGAAAACCTCTTTAACTTGGAGCAAACTTTGCATGAAGTAATTACAGGCACGGGGGATTGAAGTCTCTCCAGTAGAAAAAGTGACTGTTGTCTTGCATGGCAGTGAGCAAATTACACCCTCTGAGATGTTTTTCTGCTGCATTCTTAAATCCAGCACGATTGTTGGCTATTGATTACCTTCAACTCCATAAAAAAATCTCCTGCCATGACTATGTACAGAAGCTCATCCTGTGTGACTGTTTCTGTAGGAATAATTTCTACTGACTGTTTATAAGTATCTTTTTCATGTCAAACCTGGTCAGCTCTTCATCAGGAGCAATCTAAGGTGGCATCTGGAGTGAGCAGATCTCTCAGCCAGGTTTTTCTTCTAACAATTTGAAACAATCCTCAGGGCTGGTTTCCTGCAGGCAGCTCCTCCTGCAGGAGGAGCTGCCTGCAGGAATCTTCAGGGCAGCCCTGGATTTGGAACTGGAGACCTCCTGGTCCAATTAGTCAAATACTCTGCTATGAAGGTGACTATGAGTTCAGCCAGCTACTTTGCTGTCTCAAGTCAGTCCTGTGCAGACCCCTCTTTGTGGACTTCCTGGATGACCCAGGAAATAAATATGCTCAGTGCAGCTGCAAGAGCATAGCTTGATACCCAGCTACTGCACAGTATATAAGACAGACTTTTAATTTCATCCTTTTTCCACATTTATGACTTGAGCTCCATAGCTCTTGAAACTTGAAACATTGCTGGAGTCCATGTTTTGGCCCTTATTAGTTTGTTAGCACAGCCACAGCTGTGGGCTGCCAGACTCCAATACTCTTCCCTTTACGAGCCACTTCCACAAGAACACACCAGCAATTTCCACTACAGCACTATTGAGATGTGTTTCTTCTAAAATTGATATACTGCAATTTTCTGGTAGGAAAAGATTTGAACAATGAGTAAGTGACTAAAAATCTTTCACACAAGAGAGTCTATTTTAAAAATTTAGGTCCTCGGAACACTTACATGCTCAGATTTAATGTTCATCTAAAAGTCTTCTTTTCTTAGATTTTTCTTTGTATGGGTAATTGGTTTCTCTGATACCTAAGAATTCCAGAAAATGAAGGTATTTAGACATTTACCATCATCATTGGTAGAAGATTCAACTCACACAGTTGCAGATGCTGTGTGAGTATGGCATAGGTACAGAGAAGAGAAGAGAAAAAAAAAGCAGAAAAAAAATTTTTTTCCTTTTTTTGCAGGTGATCTGGAACAAAAATTTGAACTGGAAATAAGCCCCCTTTGTAATCAGCAAAAGGATACGGTGCCAAGCATCCAGATTGGTAAGTATTTCATTCTCTTCATGTTTATCTCACTATGGCAAAGCTCTAAGAGAAACTTTTATCCACCAAGTGCCCCACTCCCATCCAGTTGTTTTAACAATAAGAGCTGCAGATAACATAAGAGTCAAAAAATATGTTCTAAATTAAAATGCTCAGAAAGAAACCTATCTAAGCCAAATGTTCAACAGAAAGACGAAGTCTTGGCATAGGGGAAAAAGTATCCATGGGAAAAAAAATTGCAGCCAGTGTTAAACAGATTACTTTCTTGTCTGAAATCTTCTCAGCGGGTTGCTGACTGTCAACTGTTTACTGTGACACACCCAGATAAAGCCATATCTTGTCATGTATGCTGGTCAAAAGCTGCGCATTTCAAAAGGAATTGATATCTGTCTGAGAGTTTGTTGTTATTTCTCGTCAGGGCTTTTGCCACTTACCTTGCTCTGTGCTTTCAAGGCACTTGGTGAGGCAGTGCACTTCTGGAATTAACTTGTTGCTCACCAGCTGTCCCTTGTGTGTCTCTCCAGGGTTCATGACATACATCGTTGAGCCACTCTTCGAGAGGTGGGCCCAGTTTACAGGCAACACTCCCCTCTCTGAAAACATGCTAAGCCATCTCAGGAGGAACAAGGCCAAGTGGAGAAGTCTGCTCCACAAGCAACACAGCGGTAGTAGGAGCAATGACCACTCAGGCCAAGTGACTAGCAGCCAGGAACAGACTTTAAATGAAGAAGAGACTCCTTAGTGGCAGCTTTGCACTTCTCCTTCTAGCACTGCTATCTCCGTCTTGGTCACAGCAGCAAACAAGGTCCTGGGGAGCAGGAGCCTGTTGTCAACACCGTGCAAGGGCAAGAAACGGCAAAGCTCTAAGGGTCCTCACAAACACGCCCGTGGTTCTGCTGGGTTTCTTTCTGATCTTCACGTTCCTCTCCCCTCTCTCTGTTCTGTGCATGCCTGATGCCATTCGTCACTCCTGATCCCAAACTGCCCCAATGCAGAGTCCCAGCCAGCAGCAGAGAAGCCAGGCCAGTTCTGACTGCCATGAAGCAGGGAGGATTGCTGAGAGAACGGGGGGCACAGAGAGGCACTCTTGGTGATCTTTTCATTTACCACAAGTCATATGGTGACATATGTATATAGGCCCAGAGTGCCACACCCTTTCTAGGCTGGCAGCTGGGCTGCACATTAACCACCAGCATCTCCAGCATCCAGAGGTCATCAGAGGACTGAGCGGGACAGTGCTCGCAGAGGGCAGAGTTGGGTTGTTTTAGTAGTTAAAAACCTTTTTAACTTTTGTATTCTGTGCACTAAACAACAGATCTATAAACCCTGGACTGAAGTTACTCTCCATATACACACCACCAGTGTAACAACGCTCATTTTGGTAATCATTTTTATGCCACTTTGGATAAAAGACAGGCATCTTCTCATTGCAAGGAACAGTATTCCCTCGCAGCCAAAAGGGAAGGTGTAGTACAGTCTAAACCTTTGAAACATGAACAGATCTATCTTTTGAGTACTGTTTCAAGTTACCTGTTTATATTCATTTGTGTACATTTTCTGTAAATAGAAAGCGCTACTGATTCCCATGCCAAAATACTGGAGTACTGTGGGATGATTGCTACCTGTAAAAACATTGGCACTGTGAACAGAATACTGTTAGTTTTAATACAAGAGAAAGCATTTGTAAATATGGTATAGAGTTTATTAATATACACCATTGTTTGTGGATAAAAGCCTTAAACTTTTAGCATCCTTCATCTTCTGATAGCTGCCAAAATCATACGATTACAAGATATGATTCTGAACTGCCTTTCTACTATCCAAGGTGTATCAAAGGTCATTAAGGAATGAAGTCTGGCAGGATAACTTCTTGAAAACTTCAAACACATTCCACATGGGTCCGTGTTGTTAATCCATGGCACCTTGCACATTCGGTCTAGGCAAATGTTTCACAGAGCCTGAAGTTTTAAGTTCAGAAAAACCCCCAGGCCCCAGAGCAAAACCACATGATTTGACAGTTCAGCCTGATTACTATTTATTCAAAAGTGTGAATTTTTACTGAATAGCTTAGTGATATACAAAGCACGGCATTAGTTCTGGAGTTCAGCTGTTTTCTTGAGAGATATTGCAGTGTAGCTGATTTTTTCCCCACATTCCCTCCTTAGATAGTCAGCATCAAAATGTATTTGTATTTTTCTTTTAATGAAAAGAATACTTCAACTGACTTTTTAGATTAGTCTCAGTCAATGAAGGAAACAAACGTGTTGTAGTCAGACTATTAAGAAAAATCCTCTTAGCTATTATGGTGGCTGAGGAATTTTCTATGATCTCATCTTTGTGAAAGATACTTGGCCTTAACTCTGCCATAAACAACCTCAGTTTGGAAAGTCTTTATTAAACTTTACTTAAGCTTCCACCATTTCAATGAGATTGTATTCTCAGACACTACTGCGTTGCACCAAAGGGATTGTCCCCTGCTCCTCTGCCCCCAGAAAGAATTCAGGTGAAGTTGCTGTGAACCCCCCTGTACATCAAATCTGTACGGCTGCTTTCCAAAAGAACGAGCAAGTATGGCCAGGTAGTCACGTTTGGATGGTCACTTTGGGATGTGAAGACCTTGAAGAGGCCAACAAAAAAAGGGCTTTTAAAGTTGGTGTTTGAGAAACGTGAGAAACATGTTTGCTCACTGAAATGCAAGGGAAAATATAATACATTTTTCTCAATTACAGGGGATATTGACTTGATGAGAGAAAGTTCATGCTCATAAGGTGACTAATACGTTCAGAGGAAAATAAAAAGCACGAGTGTTAGTGAAGGATGATTTATTCCACTAATTCATTGTATGTATCTTCAGAGAAAAGAGGCTGAAACCCAGTGAAGTGAAAAAGGGCAAAATGCTGTGAGCACACAAAGCACTCCAGCGCTGTTTTTCTGCCCCTCCACTGTTATGTAAGGTACAGCCAGTAGAAAACCTCCTTCTTCCTCCTATTAATCTAAATGAGATTCATATAATAGAAGGACCACAGCAAGCAAAGGGCACTCAAGAGAGTTGCTGTAGAATTAAACTGTTTCTAACTACAGGACATAAATGTCTTCTTAAGCACATGGGGGTGGTGGGAGTGGAAGCACCACCACTTTGCAGTGTTTTAGGTGTACCTTTCCTCCTGACAGATGTAGGAGAATTATTAGGACATTACGTGAGCAATGTAATGCACTGCTTAGAAGCACTTAAGTCCATACAAAAGGATGTAATTTCCTGTGTTTTATCTTTTTACTAGGAAATGGAAGGCCTCTTCCATCTAGTTCAAAGAATTTTTTAAAAATGCTCTGAAGTTTAGTTAAACCCACTGTCTAGTAGCATAAAAAGCTCTTGACAGAAACACTGTCAAGCTGTTTCTGAAGAGCTTCCAGAAAATAGGTCCAACAGGAAAGCTTAGGTACAAATCAAATTTTGTTACAGCCACATTAAACCCAAGCCCTTTTCTACAAGTGGAACCTACAGGTTCCATTACAAGTTTGCTCTTACCACAGTAAAACTTTCCAACTTTAAAAAGCTCTTCTGAAAATTATCCGGCTGTGGGGGATTTTGATGCATTGAACATACCAGCCAGATTTCAATCACCTTGTCTAATGAAACAGAGCTTGAAAGAGGTTCAGGGTGGCCCCAGCAATGCTTCTATACTTGAGAGCCAAACCTATCACACAGGTTTGGGCCTGAGCCAGCTTGCCTCAGGTGCTCCAGACAGAAGTGCTCGGAAAGGGTAGGCTCTGGCAGCAGATGCCTGGCAGCTAGATTCCCTGGGGTCTACATGCAAAATGCAACCATCTGATTTCCTGTAGAAATCATAAGTGGTACCAGCCAATCCAACAGCACCAGTGCTCAGCAGATGCAGTTGTGATACATTTGGTATTCTCTGGTTTGGAGGGCATTTCTGCACTGGGGTTTCTCCCCAGTGTGCCAACAGGCTGGTGATGCACAGAATAGAAATCTATGCAGATAGCACAGATTTTGGTGGTGTCAGCCCTATCACCCACTTTACAGAAGGCCCTTTCAAATTATTTGTCCTTCCCACTGGGCCACTGCAGCTGAAAGATTTTTAAGTTTTCAAACTGCATTAAGGTTTTCATATATAGAAAGAGGAAAACAACTGTTTGAAGCGGGACACTGAAATGTTTTTATGCCCCGCAAATTTGATTAAAATCTAGCTGCTCTAAATGAAGATTTCATATCATCTAAGAGACAATTCCTTATAACTAACAACAATAATAAGTGATAATGAGTGAAAATCTTAGGCTGGTTAAAATAATGCATACATATGCATTGTCATTAAGTAAAGATTTTACTTACCTTTGTAAGTGTCAGTGGTCCAGCCACTAGTCAAATGGGGAACAAAAGGACTATTGACAACATGTATCTTTGGAATAAAAGGAACAAAGACAGGAGCAGCTGAGATTAAGTAGAGTCTATGGATGAAAAAAAAACCCCACATGATCTGCAGTTGTATCTAACCTAATCTACAATACAGGTCAATTATTTTTGTATAAACTTGGTTTTCATGAAGAAAACCAAAGCCTCCCCAGTGATTAATGAGAAAGCTGTAAATGAGATAAGGCTGTTGTTACACTGCATAGCAATCTCACCAGCTTTTGCAATCTGGGGTTTGAATTTCTGTTTAAAGTTTCTGTCAAATTAGACACAGAATGCACACTTAGCCCTTCCGAATGAATTCTCCTCAGAAAGAGAAATTTAAGTAGTCACAATTTTATTTTCAGGTACCAGACAGGGTGCCAGCCATAATTTATTGCCTTATGTTTTAAGACACTCAGCTGAGTTGTCCATAAAGTATGCCTATTCCCCTTCTGAAGTCACCATGACCCCCATGGCCCACAAAAATCAATAATTAAATTTGAATTAAAATCCTGCAAATCAAAAAAAAAAAAAAGCCACACCAAAACACAAACACAAGGCAAGCTTGATGCCATGAATATGTATTCAAATTACTTTGATTGGTGCAAACCATTGCTCTTTTGTTTCTGTAATCCATCCAATATTTTAGGTACATAAACTTTTAAGTGCAGAGCATAAGCTTGACTTGGATGTAAAATATATTCTGCTTACCTTTGAATTCAAGATTGTATATGTCATGTTTATTGTAAAGCATTTTATATATACATAGTCACATATCTTATACAACTCTATGGGCCAAACACTGGTCCCCCCAGCTTCACTGGGACCAAGAATCAGCCCCCATATGTGCGTATATATGCCATATGCATCATTCTGAAAGGAAGCACTAGATTGTGTGAAAATGCTGTGACTGCTATGCAGTGATGCCAAGAGACTTAACTGTATCTTTTTTAACATACTGCTGTAAGTATTCATCATGTTGAAGAATGACAACTAATAATAATAAAAAAGTGAAGTGTTCCACATTCTTTGGTAAAGCCAGTTGATTGAAGGATCTCCTTTGTTTGCAGAAGACAGTCTGGTTTAACAAGGCAGCAAAAATCCCACTGCATCCATTCTCTCACTGCCTCTTCTTTCTACCATCAGAATAATCACTTTCCTAAGTGCACTGTTTCTGAGAACTTTTCTCAAAATTTCCCCTTAGACTTGCTGTATGAATATAAATGGAGTTCCCGGCAAGGAAGGCATTTCCATGTAATTTTCCTAAGCATGTAGCAGAAAGATTTTCAAACCCCAGGGAAAATGTTTACCTGGTTAAGTATTTAAAGGAGAGTTTTCCTCAAACTATTGTTTCAGTTCCAGTAATGAGTTCTCCTTAGGATCATTGGTCAGTTTTAATCTCCATTTTCTCATTTCTGTTTCAGACCATGTTCTTTATATGTGCAACATGACAGAAGCTTGTGAAGTTTAATTGAAAATACGTGAAGTATTGATGTTCTACACTGATAAGTATTTCTAAGTGAGAAATACTTGTTATCACTGAGTGGTATCACTGCAGGGACTCTTCTTGACTCTGACACATTTTTAAAGCCAGAGTTCATTTGTACCTCAAAATGTTCAGTAACAATATTCACATAGTTCATGCCATGCAAATACTACAAGTGAACAAAATATACGAGCTGGAAATATATTTTATTTCAGTGCTATTTAGCCAACATTTTAAGTTTAAACTTTTCTTTAAAAAAATCCACCCTTCAGAATTACAGTGTTTTCCTGTGTCCCCCAGAAGCAAGCAGAACTGCAAAATTGATTTTAGAAGGAAGCCCCTTAGACATCTGTCCTATATAAGGTTGGGGTTGTGATGGTTTCTCCGGGAGTAGTTCTACGTAGCCAACATTGGAAAACCACTCTGTTTTCCGTAACAGATTTAACAGAGTTATTTTCAAGTACAGCTAAGTCAATACATCTTCCCACTCTATGTACAGGCACTGTCTGGAGGGATGCTGATGTTTAATGGTTCAAAACAAAAAAAAAAAAAAAATGCAGACCAGCAAGTTGAAATGCTGGTCTGCATTTCAATTAACAATCAATTAACAGCAAAAGAAAAATTAATTATATGGCGTATTTTTGTCCCAGCCAGGTAATTAATTATGTTTAAAGTTCAGGTGGAAAATCTGGGAAATATATCTATTCAACAAGAGAAGAAACAATGTAATATGTCAGTGACAATCAGTTATGTGACAGACACTCCTTTTAGCTAAAGGTAAGGAAGGCAGAGTCTCTCCAATGCGCAATCCTTTTCCAGATAAAATGACTGCTATTGTGAAATACCCTGGTTTTACCAACAAAGCAGGTTTGTGGTGTCCCCACTTCTACACCTCTCAATCTTTCACTGATGTTGTGCACAGTAGAGTCTCAAACAGGTGTTTAGGGAGAGACAGACAGCAAATGAATCACAGGTTAGAGAAGAGTTTGAAGCAGCTCTACCAGTAAAACTAGTATATCATCTCACTGTAGCCTGGGCTAGTTTGGCTCTTAGGCAGAGTTGAGCACTGTGCAACACCTTAACCCATGACAACTGGATTTTGCTACCAGCAGCAGCATTTTCTAAAAGCTTCCTTGGCTGTCTATGCAGGGCCACGCAGACCTAAACACACAAGGAAATATTGCAACAGCAGATGAATTTCATGTCAGATTTTATAGTAATACAATTTAAAGAGGAGATTTGAATCATGTACCCTACAGAGCTCTAAATATATTGTACTACTAGATTAGGAAGGGGATCTGGGTGTCTTAAGAAGTTGTAACTAAAATGGAGTATTCGAATTCATACAAATAGAGGAGTTGTCCTATTATTTCCAGCACTCCTACTGCCGAGAGATAAATTCAATTTGTATAGCAATCATCCCCCTCTAGAAAGTGCAAGTACAAGAGTGGGAAGTGCAAAGGGTGGCAAAAAGCAATTTGAATCACGAAAAATCTCCAGGAAGGAGAGAGAGAGAGGAAAAAATACTGTAGCTTCATTAGTACCACTTATAAAAAAACCCTCAGAACATTGGGGCAGACTGAGAGCTTCTGCTTTCCCCAAATCAAATCACAGGTAGAGCAAAGCACAGCAATACATACGGAAGTTGCTGCCATATTTTAACCACACAGAAAAGCTTAAAAGATTGAACATTTACATGAAACAAAAAGGGAATTCCTGGTTACAAATAAATATTACTAAAATCGTAATCCTGAAGAAAATACACTTTAATACTTAAATCTACCATTAGTTTAAAATTATGCTTTCCTGACCTACTCATGCTGCTCAGCAGCTGTTACATTCCAAATCCAGATTTTCCATTCTTATGTGTAGAGGATTCCTATGAGCTTAGCTCATACATAAGCACATTTATGAAAGACATACAGCTATCAAAAAGAAAAATCTGGTGCCACACCTGCACATGTATTTGATGCCCAGCCTCATTTCTATAACCAGACCTACCAACACCTGTAGACAGTCTCAGGGGCTAGTCCACATTAGGCAACCAAAATGCAAAGAAAATAGGAAGCACTGGAACGTATGGTAGATTCAAGGGCAGATTGAGAAAGTATTGTCCAAAAGATCACTTGTTGCTTTCTATCTGCCATGCTTTGTGTTGGATAAATATATTTCAAGTCAACTTCTAGAAGGAGGAGAAAAGTAGATGACAAGTGCTTCGGGGCATCACCACTGCCCTCTGTGGTACCTTTGCACACCACATTTATTTCCCTCAATGCATCAGGAACTGCCACCAGTTCCATCATTTCTGCAAGGACCATTAAGGAGTGGCCACTTGCACTTCGGTAGTAGTACCACTTGAAGTACCTTTTATCAGTGCTATGGCTGAATGAACATGCACACAGATGTGCATGGTAACTGCCCCAGCTCCCACAGGAAATCTTCCTCTACAATGCCACTGCCTGAACACTGACTATATAAAAGCAGATATTTAACAAATCAAGAAACATAAATAAGATTTGGGATGGGTACATCAGCCACTCAAAATGTCTAAGTGACATTGGCACATTGGCTTTAGGTGCATAAAAGTGTATAATAAAGTTTTAACAGAGCAAACACACTTCCTTCATTTAACTTCAATATAGCTACAAATATAATACAGAAATTATGTTACCTGAAGGGATTAGTGAATTAAAGTGAAGAAACTTAGATAAGAAGCTGTGTGGTTGATTTCCTTTTGCACTTGATCCTCACAAATCCTCTGTGCCTGGTCTATCAGGAGTCCTGTCTGGAGACAACTAAAACTGGTTATCAGGCCTCATTTTAATCTTCTTAGAGGTCTTGCCCTTACCCTCTCCCCTCCATATCTAATTATGGCCAGCTTCTTGAAAACACCAACTAATCACAAGCAACACAAAAAAAATTGATTTGGGAAATGATGGTATTTATTATTCCAATAATATGTTATATTCTCTTAAAGAGCAATGTGATTTCCCCCTACCTCTCATGAGAAGCAGGAAATTCTTTCTTCTCTGAGATGCTCTGGATTTAGCTGGAAGACAGAAAGATCAGAAACTGCAGGATATGTCATGCAAGAAAGCCACAGCAAGAAGCTCACAGCTCGCTCAGAGAATGAAGCAAGTAAATAAAATTCTTGTGAGCCTTTACTGTTGGCCAGACATGAGAGGGGCCTAAGAGACTTTGCTGAAACTCAGAAAGGTATTAAGTGGAAGCAAAGACTTGCATGCAAGGTTACACCCCTTTTTTTTTTTCCTTGGTAATTTCTGTGTTCTCCCTAGATAAAACTGTGGAAGTTTTATTGTAATAAAGCCTGGCTTTTTGATTTCAAGAGAAACAGCTTCCTGCAGCTCAAAGCTGGTTCAATTCCCATCCCACTTTTTATTAAGCATATTTTACAATAGTATGAAATATCTTTTTTTTTTCCTAAGAGTATTTCAGTTTTTCAGTTTTCCAGTTTTAAGGAAGAACAGTCAATATTACTATTAATGTGTGCTTAGGATGAAGCATAAGAAAAGTATCTGGACTTCAGCTGCCTGTTGCCAAATCCTCCACCTGCCCAAGACCTAAACGTGTCGCAATATAATCCTGTGCGAACGACAGCCTCCATTTTCTTCTGACCAGTTCCACTGCTTAGCCTTTATGTTAACAGGTTTTGAAATACAAACCACCAACAAAATTATCTGGCATTCTGACTACAGCAACTCAACAGTCATGCTCTAGGAGAAATGCTAAATAGAGGTGTAGTTTATTTATTTGCACCGTGGTTACGTTTGGAGCGCTCTAGTTAGGGATCAGGAACTGTACAAGGGACACCAATGCAGCTCCCATGACAAGTTGTCATAACAGAAATAATTTAATAACAAATTCATGTTAGAGGTCAAGAAGCAAATCATCACAGATCCTGAAGAGAGCTAGATGTGAAAGGACAGCTTTTACTTTAATGATAAAGGAGCACAACTTCTATGGTTTGGTGGTAAAAGTGAATGATCATCTCCAGGTACCTTAAAAAACACCTCTACGTGTTGCTAGGGGTTTGGGGTACTGGTTTTGGTTCTTTTTTTTCTCTTGAGTTTACTCCTTCACCAATCCAACTGCAGTTCTTGCTTTCCTGATACTTCAGTGTCATTTATTTAAAGAGAGAACTTACATCATCACTCTTGAGTTACTTGACAGCTTGAAGTTCTGCCTGTGGGTGTTGCATTGCTCTCAGGGACATCTTATATAATAATGCAGATGTAATTTTTCAGCTGGCATGGCACATCTACAAGCTTAAATTTTACTGAGATTCACGATGGAATGGAGTCTTCTTAAATATCTGAATATCAGCAAAGAGTTTGCACCTTCAAGAGTAGCATAAGTTACTCTGTTTTACATCTCAAAAGTACTTTGTTTCACAAATATAGTAAGAGCTGTTCTCTGTCTGAGACAACCTATGATAAATACACTAGAAAATAAATGTATGAGGAAGGAAGGCAGCATTGTCAAAGAGGGACAATTGTTTCACTCTGTAGTTGGGTCACTGTCAAACTAGCATTGGGTTCTACTACAGAGAAGAAATAAAGAGTCACCACTTCCCACTGTGGATGTCAAGCTCATTATTGAAATGTACTCTCATTTAAATTAAGTTTTCACTTCCTACAACTGGCTAATACTACATTTCTGTCTGTCACAGAAAGAGTCTTTTAGCACTGTTTTTTAATTTTCATGCATGCACAGACAAGTCACTGCAAACAGATTTTGTTTCTGAAGTAATACAGTTTGAATGAAACAGCTTTATAGTTTTTCAACTGAGTGTACTAGGATGTACTTTCTTTCTGAAGATCTACCCTGCTATGGCATTATCATTGTGGCTTTTTGCCATCATTCACATCTTCATTGTTTCTCTCTATTTAATTTCTGGTTTTAATTATCCACAAATTTTATCACTTATCTCATTACTAAAAATATGAAACTGCATTAAGCCCAGCACCGTTCTGTTTAATCTTTAGCAGAACTACTTCCTTTCAGTGATTACTATTAACTGCCAGCTGAACAGTTCTACATCCATTTAACATCTACTTTGTGGGTAATAAAATTGTTGTATTTCAATTTATGCTATTCTATTGCAGCTATTTTTTGAAGATGATTTAAAACATCTCTTCTACAATAAAGTCACAAGAGATCAGTCTTGTTATCTAAGTACTTCCAACTACACAAAAGGATACTGTCATGCAGATTTTTTTGCCTAGAATTGATACATGCCAATTGACCTATAGTCATGTGTCTTACCCCACTTTCCTTAAAAAGAAAACTTAGATGACACAATTTTCTGAATTTCTGTATTACTGCAAAGTTCATTCAAAGTAAATATAAAGGTCCAGATATGTCTGTCAGCCAGCTTCCTTAGAATTTGCAGATTTAAATTACTTAGCCATCTGCAGTTCAAAGTTTTTTGTTCTAGTAAGCAGAGTTTAACTTATTCCTCCATCAGATAATTACTTCAGTGATAACTAGAGATCTTGGGTTTTTTCTAAGTAAATAGATTCCACTTTTCCTAAAATCTATGCAATTCATGAGACTTTTACTCATATTGAAGCAATGGAACAGCAACAACTTCCAAATAATAGTGCCAGGGCCCATTACCAGGTGTGATGTTCATCATCCTCAACCTGTATTGGGTCAGCTATTTACCACTATCGTGCTCAAGTCAAGATCTGGCCAAATACCATTTTCTTCAAAGCTACTAAGTCTTGACTGTGAGACCTGTATGCTAGAGGATGACAAAGGACTTAGTCCTGCGGCCAAGATCCCCCACACCTTTTATTATACTAGAGAAGAGGAAAAAGGGGGTACATGGAAGAAAAATACTGTGAGTTGGTACAGATGTGTAGAAATAGCCACAAGTGTCTCTGGGTTCCCTGGGCAACTACCAGCTTAGAGCACTGTTACCATGTTCTTCTCCTAGCAACAGCTCCGGGAGCTCACAAGGCACGAAGCAGGAGCTCACGAATTCTGTTTGCTAGCCTTATGTCAGTGTATCTTCAATATATTCTTTTGTTTGTGAACTCAAAACTCGAATTTAACATCAAAAACTAATTCAGTGACAAGCTAGGTTATACAGCAGATTATGTGGTATAAGTCTCACTAGCAGCAGTGATGTTCTAATATACTAAATACAAAGTATACTCTTCCAATTTGAAAGAAAAGGCTATGCCACTACTGAGAAATAATAAATGAGCTGGGGATTTGCTAGAAGTCTTGAAAAAACAGAGACTCCTCAGAAATGTAACTAGCAAAGCCTTAACATAATTTTTACACACACAGACAGTGCATATGATAGGAACAGAGAGAAGAAGCAAACACAAATGGAAGATAAATATTGAAGTGGTCAAAGGAGCAGATAGGAACAGGGGGTGTTGATAAAGCCCACTTTTCACCTGAGTCAAACCAAAGTACATCTTCAAACTATTTTTACTATCACAAAATACTGAGCTAGAGATTATTTTCCTACTGTACATGCTGGTAAGGAAATCCCCACTTAATAAATTAAAACCATGAACACCGAGCTTGACCACTCTTCAGAAGCACTTCCTTACAAGCAAAGAAAGAGTTTAAAAACAGCCTGACTTATCTACTGCCCCAGTAGATGACAGTCAAACATGGTATGCAAAAACACCTGCTAGAAAATGGATAATGGAAAAAGACAAGTAAAATACCAGAGAGACAAAACTGAGTATCCATTAAAAAATACTCCAAAGAACAGAAACCCCTCACTTCAGCAGTAGGACATTCAACCTCTGCTATTTCAGCTATTTCTACAGTACACATTATAGAAAAAAAGGACAAATACTTACAGGCTGTTAACTGTAAGGTAACAATGCATCAAATAGCCATAAGGCAAAAATAACACAGGGGAAAAAACTAAAACTAAGCTTACTTTAAATTTCTTCCTACTGCTCCTTTATGCCAGCAGCTGTTGCTCAGTGGCAACTGCCTCCCAGCAAACACAGCTGCTGTGTTACGGCATGAGAACTATAAAGTGAAACAGAGAAGTGGGAACAATCAATCCAGTTCAGCTTTCCCACTAAGTAAAATGTGGCCTACCAAAGACAAAGCACAGATGGCAAGAATGAAGTTGACACTTTGAAGATTGACGTTAATGAAGGTTAAAATTTGCCCAGCTCTGCAAACATCCCCTTAACCAGCTTTATGGATGCACCTAAACTTGTTCATGTCACTGTGTACATGTGAGGAGCAAAGAATGCATATGTTTACAGAAGAGGAGCATAGTGTTTCATCTGAAAGAAAAAAATCGAACTTTCAATGCCCCATACTCATTTGACTTTTAATCAGTAAAAAGCAGCATATTTTTACTTGTGTAAGCTAAAAGTTATGTATACAAATCCATGCAATTCTGTGGCAGCGTTCATTATACATGTACTGGACCACAAAGAAATCTCCAACGGCCATTTTACATGGGATAAGAAGGGTATTTTTGCAGAATAAAATTCCTGCAAAGTCAAACTCTTCTCTAATGCACCACATAAAATCTTCAGCCTGTTCTCCCAGAAAATGAAGCAGCAGTTTTATTTTGTGAAGAGAATAAACTAGCTAGGTGTTGACTTTTTACTAGTCCAAATGCACATAAATACACTTCATCATAATGCTAGTAAGATACAATCATCTACCCCTACAATTTAGTATATACCACTATAAAAATAAAAATATAAAGGGATTAAAATTTTGTTGTGAGACTTTATGCTGACAAAGCAGAATTCCTTTTTAGTTTAAGACTTGCAACATAGACCCGGTGTGATACTGCTCTCTTGTGGTTAAACCCATGAAGTTCATCTGCAAAATGTAACTAACTGTATCAATTATTTTATAGATTTTCAAATGTATGTTAATCTAAGATATTTTTAGCTGATCAGTGGTTTGAAGCAATCAGTGCCAGCTCCATCTCTGCAGACTGTACTGCCATGCCTCTGTTACCTAAAGAGAGAAGAACTTAGATTGCCGCTTCAGCCTCTGTGTCCCATTGAAATCAAATGCCTAAAATAAGCCCTTAAACAAAAGGTAAGAATACATCCATCCCAATAACAATGCAAGTCTGAACACTCTTCATAACATACATAAATAATTTTCTTTTAAGGCCTACTTTAGCTTTCCAGGCTGGATGAAAATGTAAGCAGAAATTAAAATGTAAAGAGGTCTAGAAACACAGATGGAACAAAAGCACCATGCTGTTGTTCTTTCAGTGTACAAAAAAAAAATTATTCAAATTCCCACTGCAGAAGGAGAGGTCCTGCTGACAGGATTATTGAGGAAAATAATGAATGTCAAAAGAAGGGCCTTTTGATTATTATAATCAAAATTTGTAAATAATCCAGCCAAATAATACTGAAATGTGCCAAATTTCTCTGAAGTAGGACAGCTGTCATCTTTAGCCTTCACTCACAATAGTTTTAGACATTGCAAAAATTAGCACTACAATTCAAGACTGAGTTTCTAAACAAAGTGTTTCAAGGCATAACTATGAAGAATGATGCTCATTGTTCTAAACCACTGAAACATCTACAAGCAGCAAGCCTGTCAAAGATCCTTCCAGATTGTGCCTTTCACTTTTGGCTAACTCACTAGAAACAAAACCAGAATCATTTACATAGATACAAGCATTGATTCACGATGTGTTTCTTTTTCCATAACTCAAATTACTCTAACACATCCACTATTTATGACTTTATAAGATTCTTTATTGTTTTTTACAAAAACTCTTCTATGTAACTATAAAATAACTGTTATTTTTGCTTACTGTTAATATAGAGTGACTTCAGCTTTATGCTTCAAAGTATTTTGAGAAATAATGAAAATGTTCCCCTTTGTATATTGGCAATCTACAACAGGTATCCTATTCCTGATAGTTAAGCTACATGCTTTATCTTCAGACCTCTGAAATTAAATTGCCCTTCTCTGGACATGCTCAAGCACCTCCATGTCTTTTTTGCAGCGAGGGACTGAAAACTGGACACAGAACTCGAAGTATGGCCTCACCAGTGCCAAGTACAGGGGGACAATCCCTGCTCTGGTCCTGCTGGCCACACTAATCCTGACACAGGCTCGTGTTCAGTCAGCTGCCAACCAGTACCCCCAGGTCTTTTTTTGCCAGCTGGCTTTCTAGCTGTTCTACCCCCAGCCTGCAGCAACGCATGGGGTTGTTGTGACCCAAGGGCAGGACCTGGCACTTGGCATTGCTGAACCTCACAATTGGCCTTGGCCCATTGATCCAGCCTGTCCAGACCTCTCTGCAGAGCCTTCCTACCCTCCAGCAGATCAACACTCCCACAAAACTTGATGTCCTCTGAGAATTTAAGGGTAGGAATCCCCACATCCAGATAAAGACAGAACTGATTCCTGGGAAATCCCACTAGTGACCAGCTGCCAGCTGGATGTAGCTCCATTCACCAACACTCTCTGGGCCCAGCCATCCAGCTGGGTTTCCACAGTGCATCTGTACAAGCCATGAATGGCCAGTTTCTCCAGGAGAATGCTGTGGGAGGCTGTCAAAGGCCTTACTAAAGTCTTCCATTAGCCAGGATTGATGACAAATGACGGAAAGTGGCTCGCTGAGCACCTCCACCAGCTCCTCCAGTACTCGAGTGGATCCCATCTGGCCCCATAAACTTATGCATGTCCAAGTGTGGCAGCAAGTCACTGGCCATTCCCCCCACATTATGGGGGCTTCATTCTACTCCCTGGCCTTGTCTTCCAGCTCAGGGGGCTGGGTGCCTGGGGAAAAAATGGTCCAGCTATCAAAAGAAGACACAAAGAAGGTATTAAGCACCTCAGCCTCATTCTTCATCATTGTTTCTCCCCACACCCAGAAAAGGATGGAGCTTCTCCTTGGCCCTCCTGTCACTACTAATGTATTTAGAGAAACTTTTTTTTATTGCAGTAGGCAGACTAAGTTTTAGTTGGGCTTTGACTCTTGTAGTTTTCTCCTAGTTATCTCACAAAATTCTTGTAATCTCCCTGAGTTGCCTGCCCCTTCTTCCAAAGGTCATAGGCCAAAGCTCCCTGTCCAGTCTTCCCCGCCAGCTCATCTTTCAGTCCAGGGAAATCACCTCCTCCTGTGCCAGTAGCATTTTTTTTCCTGAAGAATGTCCATCCTTCCTGGTCTCCTTTGCCTTCTGGGACTGCCTCCCAGGAGATTCACTCAGTCAGTCTCCTAGACAGGCCAAAGTCTGTCCTGCAGAAGTCCAGGACAGCAGTTCTGTTGACTCCCCTCCTTACTTCTCAGAGAACTGAAAACACTAGCGCTCTGACTACTGTGCCCAAGATGTCTCCAACCATCACATCACCCACCAGTCCTCCTTTGTTAGCAAACAACAGGCACAGCAGGGCACCTTCCCCACTGTAAACTATTCAATGTCACACAGACATGCAACAGTGTCCTTAAATATACACAATCAATTAATAGATTATTCAGCTAAACCTGGAGGGTAATATAGATGTAGCTGAAGTCAGTGTCACCATGAAAAAGTGTATTGGTAAAACACATAGGGACCTGAGAACCTGATAGAAGAATCAGGAGGATAAATATCTCCCAGGTACCTACAATCACTGTAAACACATTTCAGATAAAGTAGAAGTGAAATTTGGCCGCAAACCCAGCTTAACACTGGGACATCAATTGTTTCAACAGTCTTGCCTGTAGAACTTCCTTTCCCCAAGGCATCTGATCAGTAACTCAACTTGTTTAGCAGGTTCCCTTTGTCAGTTGGGCTTTTCCAAGAACCCTATATTTATATATTAATTGTCCCTCACAAGTACTGAGTTTCTGGACAGGTCTGGTATAAGAATGTGTCAGCAGTGGTATTCTGACAGTAATTGACAGGTAATTGTATTCATTGAGCTCCTTGAAATGAGAAGCTCACTGATAGTGAACTCAACTCTTTTAGGATCTCCTAGAAGAAAATCTTTAAAATGTTTTTAAAGGACTGCATTACACTTTTCCTTCTAGCCCTTTTACTCAAAACATTTGAAACATTTACTCCTTTCAATTTTATCAGCTGGAAAACTGGATATAATATACATACTTTTTATGTCTTTCTAGTGGAAAAACAAAACCAACTTTCATCCCAGTGACCACCCCAGAACGTCCTAAAGGAAGACATCCTGCCCAAAAATTCACTGGGAGTGGTAGGAGAGTAAGTTTTTCAGACTTCTTCAGTGACAAGAAGACACAACCTTTCATAAGATCCTGCCAGCAGACCAATAGAGCACTAGTGTTCCTGAGTCTCTTCCTCCTTTCCCAGATCAATAGCACAACACTTGAGTTGCATTGTGACTGAGCAGGTCAGTCAGTGACCCTACGTAAACAAGGGCATTTGCAGGTAAGACATGGAATGGATTCTAAGGGAGCACAGGAAGCTTCCGAGAAACTAAAACTGCTTACCAGTTGTTGATACAAGTGTTTTAGTCAAAGAAAATAGGACAAAGCCATGTTTCCATCAGTTCTGAAAAGGGAGAAAAATCTCTGCAATGAGAGAGACAACTTTTCATGACTAACTTTTACTAAGCTCCTCAACTTCTTGGGATTAAAAACTGTCAGATGTTACCAGATGCCACCCACAGACTTCTTTACATCTGTAACTACATAAAGTAAAGAGTCTGTTCTCATAACATGTGTAGGTGGGGGAAAAAAAAATCACATGGCACATTACTTATTCTTTTCCCTAAGGAAGTGGGTCAGCTATAAACTGTATCACTGAACAATTCACATAAAAATGACAAAGATCAGACAGTATCCAACAACCAGAAGGGTCACATAGCTCGCTAACATTTGCAGATGCTTCTGACACCAGATTATTTTGTTAAAAGGTACTGAGAAATTTCTCACTCCCTTCTAAAATGAAAAGACAGTTCCAAAGTCAAAATTCTCACCACAAACTGCTCCTGTTGGCCAAATTTGTAGTCAAATGATGAACCCTAGGGAGTCCAAAGGAGTCCAAAATAATGGTTCTTCATGAAGAGAAGAAACTGTTGGTCACATAAAGCAACTGATACAGGGGAGAAAGAAAGATTACTGTATCACTTTGCACAAAATTCAGACTCTCAAAAAAGGAATTCTATGCTGCTTGTCAGTCACAACAACAGGGCTACAATCCCTGAAATCCCGTGGATCTAGGAACGCTGATATAAACCAGGAGATGACTTGCTACACCTCACTGCACTGCAGACATTGAGCAAGAGGGAGCCAATTCATAGCTCTTATGCTCACTGGGGCTCACCTGCCTTCATCTCCTCTTCAGCAGGCACCACGCAGACTTCCTTCACTGTCACTGCCTGCTGCTCTTGTCCAGCAGAGATGAGAGCAGCAGAGAAAAGACAATGAGGAGCTTTGACGGAAGAGGGTAACATTATCAAGTATGGGGCTGAGCTGGATATTCTGTACAGATTTCATAGCAATTATCAAGTTTAGGTAGAGAAAGAAGCAAATGCTACTTTTGGAAGAAAGTGAAGGCCAAACTGCTACAGACCAATCAAGGAAAGGAAGAATATGATAAAGGTCAATAATTACTAAATTCAGAAGAAATAAATGCCTAGAGGATTTTAGAAGCATAATATATCAAATCATCTAAGCTCCGGTTTTAGTCAAAAGATAATTTTTTAAATCAAAATGCAAATATGGTATTTGCACACTAATTTCTTACAACTGCAAATAGATTGTGCAAATAAGATTCAGCAGTAAGAAGGGATGCAGCTGTCAGTCTACTCCGTGTAAGTGAGAAGGGAACTAGAAGACACAGGGGATATAAAGGACACATTGAACTGTCTGACAGGATTTGGGTTTTATACACCAGGTTTGTTAGACAGAACATTAGGTGAAAACTCCTGTAAGCAGTGGACCATAATAAATTTGCAAATAAGTGGCTTCATTAGGTACTCTGGTAGGAAAAAATACAAGCTGTTCTTTATTTAGTTTTAGATAATGCAATTTAAGAACTTGCCTAGTATAATCAGTTCTTAAGATACAAAAGAGTCTGCAACACAAAAGGCCACTACCACACACATCTCCAATATAAAGAGAATTTTATTTTATAAGCCCTTGTGAACAAAACTGAGTTCAGATGCACATGCCAAGATAGGAATTAATATTTACTTACATATGAAATTCAGACTGTGTGCAAGCAGATTTCTCTGCAAGGTGTTTTTTACCTCAGAACTCAGCTCCCTCACATTACAGACATTTAATAGATGACCTGCAGTTGACTTACAGCACAAAGTTCCACAAACATGGAAGTTCATCTCCTGACCCAAAATAAATTAGAAAACGGTTTGCATATGGAATAAGGAGCTGTATCAGCAAACTGCAAGGAAAACCAAGGCAACTATGCCACTCTCATGAAAAAGCATTACCATTATATACAGTAGTTGTAACACACTAACAGGAAGTTGACACTTCCTTGTTATTTACACTGGAGTGCAAACAGAGCATATACCTCAGCTCCCACAGCAATGAATCTTTGTTTTCCCCCACACACACTGCTTTCTTGAACTTCCCACTGCTCCATAGCAATAGAAGCCGTTCCTCTGTTCTGTGCTTCTTGTAAAAGCATCACACTCACAAGTTTGGCTACTGAGAAACCAAAGAGAAGGCAGAGGTAATTTTACAAACCCTGCAAACTCTAACTTCAATAGCATAGGAAAGTTATGTTCTAGAACAACAGGCTACAGCACCTTACAGCAGTTTCAAAATGGACCCACCACTTACACACACAGAACTTTCCTTGGAAGCCTCCACTAAATATGAGCTCTCGCTTTCCATGCTGGTACCTGCTTAACTGCACCAGTTCTTGTAAGGCTGGGTTTTGCATTTGGCTTCAGACTGCCGTGTCCAACCTGAGAAGTAGAGACAAAGTTAAAACTATACCCAAGAAACTGAATTAGAAGATGTTTACAAGAAAAACATTTTTGGAAGAGTTGTTGCACTTCTCTCAACATAGAAAGAATAAAATATAAAGTCTGTGTAATTAGTTTAAGTACGTTTATTCTTCAAAACACTCAACAGTTAACAGTTAGAGGCTTGGTTACAAACTCATAAGATCATTCTGCTTTAACCAGAAAAATTCCATCTTTTTGTATCTACTCCTGAACATGCTGACCTTAAGCAGTACCTCTTCCACGACTTTATAATCCAACTGTCAGATCCTGGAACAAAAGCTATTCCATATACAAGCTGTCCCAGGAGCTATTTTTGATCTTTGTATCTAGAATAAGGTATGTCAGCTATGCAGTGCAATTGTCTGCAGCATCCAAAGTTATTTTTAAGACATTTTAATTTTTCCTTTGGGAAAAAAAAGGTCAAAGAAATTTATTAAGACTGCAGCAGAACTGCTGACACACTGAAGTCTGTAAAATATATGCTCCATTTAGCTAGGAAAATCCTTGTGGCAGCTGGAATAAATTTTAAAAAATCAAATGATTGTAGCTAGAAAGAGGCACATTATACACATTAGTTTTCCTCAAGTTTTCAGCCACACAGCTAGTTACACATAAGAGCAACTTCCAGGAATATCTAAGAATATCCAGATTCCCATCTGTATGTTCTCCCTCCATTAGGGTAACAAATGCCATAGTCTAAATCTTTAATGTCTCTTACAATAAAAAGAGAGAATTTCTAAGCAGAGAGACACAGTTTAAATTAGTGCCACCTATTTCTATCAATCCCATCTGAGCAGTTCTGAGGTTTATGGAAATGCCTACCAACCAACCAACCAACCAACAGCACTGCTGGACTATATAAGCTGAGGTAGCTGTCACAGGCTCATATGCAGAAATCAGTGCTCAGAGTCACCTTAGTCCAATGGCTCTGTCTACCACTTCTTTATTCCTAGGAAAAACTGTATTCTTCATGGGCTTTACAACAGAATCCTAACTCATTTTGGATAAAAATTCAAACTGTGTGGAAATTACACTCAAAAGAAAGTATTATAAACTATGCATTTCTGAAAACTTCGGGTGTATAAGTCAGACCTTTCTGTACCTTCCTAATATTCTTATTTGAAAAATTAGTCAGTAACTATATAAATCCACAGTTTCTATGCATAGATACCTGCCAGGCACCATCAAGCTAAGGTCCATATTTCAATCAACTATAAGCTGAATTTTTAAAACCAGTCTTTTAAGGTTTTTTTCTTTGCACATCTAGAGGTGCATTTACCAGTCTAAATCCACCCAAATTAATTTGAGATTTTCTGCTTTAAAGAAAGTTACTAACCAAGCTGATGGCTAAAATAAATTGTAGGGAAGTTCTAGGCTTGTGAAAACTCTGCAACTATCCATGAAAACAGCAGTCAGTTCAAGAACACAAACACATTCTTATATAAAAACATACCACTGGCACCTCAGGACTAGAAAATGGTGAGCTATCAAAAGAATTATTTTCTTTGTCCAGGGAATCATCTTCATCATCATTTTTATGTGCAAATTTCTGCTTTAGAGCGTGAGTTAGTAGAGCAACCGGATCCCAATCTGAACTTTGTGTCTTTTTGGGTCTAGAAAGAGGAGTACCTCCAGGAGACCTATGAACAACAACCAAAAAAATTATTGTCACCTGACCCTAATCCTGTGCTGACTAATCCAAAATCTAGAGACACAACTTCTGTAAACACTGTATTCTATAAATCCCTGATTACAGAAGTAATGCCACTGTAACTTCAAAGAAATTCATCAAGTACAACTGATACAATTACACCCAACAACTTGTCAGCCACATTCCTAGCCTGAAAACACAACCTGATACTATTCCATGAAAACTGGCAGAAAATCAATACAAAGTGTTAAAGTATTGCAAATAACAAGCCAAAAAAAGGCAAAACTGCAGTTTTTATATCAAGTTATTTATAAGTTATATTGAAGAATGTTAATAGGAATGTCTCACTAAGGTATTTCATAATCATTGTGAACACAATTTTATTTAAATTTTATTCATTTTAAGTTCATTTAAATTTAGAAATCAAAATGGCACCTACACCCCAAAACTTATCATAAATGTGGAAGCTAGTGACTATTTCAAGACAATAAATCATAAGACTTTCTAACCATTGAGATATCTCGGGTGGTGGTGGGGTGGAAAAACATCGAGGTGTTCAGAGTTCTGCTAGTGAAGTGCTGTCTCCAGGCTGATGATTTGTACCTGATAATGCACACTGACAACACTAAGTTCTGGGTCTGGCAGTTACAGTAAATGTTGCTTAACACAAAACCTGAGAGGATTGAGTTCACAGTCCCTAGGAAAAAAAGCCCTGAGCACTTGCACAATGTCTAAGACGGCGTTTGGGTGGTAGAAAGTGGGATCCGCAGGCTCTCACTTTCTGAGAATAGAGGACTTCCCTTTGCAGTGCACACATTAAAATATTGTCAGAAAGATTGTAACAGTTTTGATCATCATTACTCCCCCCAAAAACATAAATTATTCATTATTCAGTTAAGTTATACATGTAGATGCCTAAATCCAGAAAGCATTTTGGATCTACAAGCTACCACTTTCTGCTAATTATGCCCCTGCTCAAGGTGTTAAAACTGTCAACCTGAACATCTCATTTTCTTCATTCACCATACATGGAATCATACAGAAAAAGACATATATAAAGGAAACACCCAGGTTTACCTAAGTGCCCTTTATATTTGTTTTACTTACTGTAAGAATGTCATCAAAAGAATAAAGACATGCATGTAAATTGTTTGCCCAAGTTTTGTGCTAGTCATTTTCTGGGATAAAGCTCACAGTTCAGAAAATGTTAAAATGAGAATGCAATAAGTTTTGCCAAGTGACATTCTTCTCACATTAAGAGCTTCAAATATTCATTATAGGCTTAGGTTTTTTTATTTTTTCAACCCAAGACGTTCAGAAAAGAACTCTGAAGGTGTAATCTCTATTATACCTAGCATAGCAGAGACCAGAGAAGTGTTGCAGTCTTTAGTAAAACATTTTTTTACAAGTAAACTGCACTTTACCATCAAAGCAGCTGACCACTAAAAATACGTATAATCTAACTGCACTATTGAAATACAAATTTATGAAACATTTTTAATCAATGATACAGCACATGTTTTTGTTAACACTTCAAAGCTTGAACTGGGATATTTTGAGTATGCTAACAGTAGTGCTCCAAAGCTTCCCTGAGGATCTGGCCTTTCACAGTGAATCCAGAAGGGTTATTTTTTCAAATAAGTTTCCCATGCCTGTGCATGCAACCTTGTAAGTGATCTCTCACCTCCCTAAACTAACCTGAGATTTACTTACTGAAGCAGCAGGGTAGTTTAAAATGCTGTGATAGTCAGCATGTTTTAAATGCATCTAAAAGCCACATCACAAGTATCTTACATTCCACACTGTGACCTCAGAAGTTGCCAACTTCAGTTTGTCAGCAGTACCTGCTCTTTAAATGACTGGTGTTCTCTGGTGCTACTGAAGTGCTGTTGATGCTTAGGTAGCCTTGGCTTGCTGAAATGCACATCTAATCCAACCTACCTCTCAACAGCTCGCAACTGAACTTTGTTTAGGTCTTTCAAAACATCCATCATTCTGGGAATGCTCTTTGTCCTCTGGTGATCAGTACTGTCAGCTGCAGTTGAATCCCTGTTTCTTGCAGCTCGGCGTTGCTTGATAAGTTCCAGTGCAGAATTACTAGCATCAACACCAGATGCTGCACCAGAAGGAAGTGGAGGAGGCGAGGGAATTACAAAGCGATTGTGAGAGACGGACAACGGCGTAGAAGTCATGGCTGTCAGTGGGTAAAATCCATCTGGAGTGCTGAGTGTTTTAAAGGCTTCTGCATACAGTTAGAGAAGAAAAACAACAACATATATTAATGTCAAGGATTAATCAGTTTTAAGTCAAGACAAGACGGCCCTCTGAAAGCACTTTCTTAAGACACCTTGCACATTACAGCACAGAAGAACTAAACTTAAAGAACATTACTTCAAACCCACAGATTCAGAATACATGAAGTAATGAATCTGAGGTGTCTTGTGCTACTCTGATTTTTTTCTTCTTGTGTCTTCAATCTAGGCACTAGATAAATCAGCAGCCCGATACAATGATCAATGCTCTAGAGGTTACAATAACCTACATGAAGATAACCACAAAACACGTAAAACAGATTACAATACTGAGTGCAATGGAGAAGACCCAACAGAACAGCTGAATCACAGAAGTGTCTCACAATGCCACACAAAAGTAACTACCTCGCACCAGTTCAAGTATTTCAGCAACCACAATGGGGTTGGTCTGCAAGTAAGACAATTGAGACCCAAAATGTATCAGGAAAAAAAAGAAATCACAAGATAGAACTGCATACTGGAGACCAGCTACCTAGGACACATCTGTTTGTAGCATTTGTTTTTGTTAAAGCCCCAACCTGACTGACTTAGAATTCTTTTTCTACCCATTATTTTAATAATTTGTTAGAAACAGTGCAAAACCCCAAAGGGACAATTAATCATCTGTAGCTTTTTTAAACAATTATTAGTAGCCTATAGATCGTGATGTTACTAAGCTCCTTCACGAACACTGAAATGAGTATAAAGAGTACTTAGGACCAATTGCATCTGAACTTGGCAAACAGACCATAAAATAGGAAAGAGAAAGCACACCAAATAGCAAAAAGAAAAAAAAAATATTATATTCAGTAAGTTTAGTTGGTGTATCTTCAGTTAGAAAGGTTAAAGATGTTCTCTATCAATATCAGACACAGCAAGCTGGTTTGCTTCAAACAAGAAGGGCTTACGTGAGGGGACGCTTCCCAAGGTCTGCACAGAAACAATTGCAGCAATCTGAGCACGAAGAAAGCTCAGCTCATCTTCAAGCGCAGAAATTTTCTGGAGTGCTGCTTGATCAACACCGTGTTTTTGTGCACTGTTTTTTGGAAGGCTCTGTATTGAATCCAGGCATGGATATGGACCAGGAAGAGCTGTACTTTTCCCTTTACTCCTCACTTCAGTCCTACAAAGCAGAAACAGAGTTTCAAAAGGCTCAGACTACAATGAAAAGCTCAAAACTACTCGGGCTGTTCAAATATGTTATTGTCATTCAGTAAGACCTAACTTTTTCAACTATTTAAGGAAAGTACACTTTTAACTAGGCATAACTTCTAAAATGTTTCAAGTCTCCCTTTGCTCAAGTACAATGCAGATCCTTGCAGTGTCATAAGAATTAGTCAGATAATTCACTCAGGTAGAATTAAACATCATAAAGTTATACAGTAGGATTGTCATTATTCAATACCTATTAGACTGATACCATGTCTCTCCCTTCTTCCCACATGAATATGAAAGGCAGCAGAGTCAAAAAATAATGATCTCTTAATTAGGCTTCAGAAATTTTAGTAATTTATCAAAATCTAAGATAAAACACTGCAAGCAGCAAAGTAGTTACAATTTTTTGGAAAATGTACTTGAAAATTATAAGGTTTATACAGACTTACAGAAAAAGAATCTCACCTTCTGTAAGCTACTATAACTATAAAGAGAGCATTAGAAAATTGTGCTGAAAAGCTCAGGTTTTAATTTAAAAAATTGTTTCAAGTATGAGCCTGCAGAAATAAGCTTAAAACATAGTATAAAATCAAATTACCAGAATTTTATTACAGAACATGAAAAGAAATTAAATTTAAAGGATTCATTTAAGATGCACTAAGCTTTCATTGAAAAAAAGCCCAGATTTTTGCCCGTATTTTAAACATCCTTTTACTTCAGATCAGACCTGCAGCACTGCTTTCTGATTTGCCAAACCCCCCCTTGCTCTAAACACAGCCTGAGAAGGAAAAGATATCAATTAGAATAGTTGTTCTTGAAAAACATCCCACAGAGCCAGAAGAGGAGGAGGAGCAAAGAATGGAAACATCGAAAGAATGGACTGTCATAGTTCTGTGAATCTGACCAGCCAAAAAACATCACAAGCAGGACAAAACAGGTCGGGATTTTTTTGTTCTTCCAACAATGTTCTTGTTCTTCTGCTATTTTACAGCTCTTACAAAAAAACTTGAATAATTTAACAATAATGCCTCAGGAAACCTAAGATGAAACACACTGTATCTAACTTCTCTAATTAAATGTGTGTTATCTGAATTCTTGTATTTTCATTACAGGCAAGCAGCACAAAGATTACAGACAAACAAATACAAATATAAAGCAAAATGTTATTATCCTATACAGATGCAGTACAAGACAATACAGGTGTCCACATTTTAATCTTGCTTCTGTCTCTAACTCACCCTCTGATTTTTAGAGGAACAGCAAGACAGCTTTCCATTTCTTCTCCAGTGGGGAAAAAAAAAAAAAAGACAAAACTTGTACACTGTTTGTGTCTGCAAATTCCTGGACAATTTGTCATTCCACAGTACCTAAAATATTTTGTAATTTCTTCAACCCTCTATGAAAGCTAGAAACATTTATATAAACTATATTCAAAATTATTTAAAATTTTTAAAATAATTAAGTTTGTTTTTCCATCAAACCAACCGTCAAGGCTTACACACAGCACTGTAAAAAACAAAGCCAAAAGGAGACATTTAAATATTTTTTCTTGTTTCCCCATTTATAAAGTTTATCAAAACGGTTATAAACTAGAAGGATAAAGATAGGAATAGTCTTACAGTATACTGCAACAACCAGCTCCCTCCCTCACAAAATACTCTGTGAGTGAGAATCATTTAAAGTACCAGTAATTAACCTGACACACTACTATGAAGAGAAAAGAGGAGACTCAATTTCAGAAATCTTTCAGAAAAGAATGTTTTTACATAGTGAGAATTTTCAGGTAAGGAGGAACTGCCCTCACCCCCACAAAAAAACCCACAAAATGTATCCAGAAAAGGTTAGAAAAAAAGGAAAATAAACACATAATCCCACACCACAAAGAATGCAGAAGTTATTTCTAGTACTCCTTTTTACACTTTTACTTACCTAAGTCTAGTACATGCTAGTGCTTCATCACTTGCTACCCACAGGACATCAGCAAGTGATGGAGCCACAGGAGCTGGAGCTGCGTTTTGTTCGTCATAACCCAATGGATTAGAGTCTTGAACAAACTAAAAACAATGTAAGGTAAGAAAGGAAAACTGGATTCAACACATACTGAAGGTTTTGCTCGGCAAAAGAAATTTTTAAATTGTGCCATAAGGAAGCTGAAAACATTGAGCATAAGGGATGCATCACACAATTATACAAGCTAAAAAGAAGAGGAAAGCTATCATCAAATTAAGAAACAAGAAAATACAAACGGGTAAATTATACATATGACATATATAAATTGCTTACTTGAAAACAAGGTCTAGGGTAGGGCTCCAAGGAAAGAATTGTCCCAAGCCTACGGACAATACTTCGAGTAGACCCATATTCCTTTTTTTGGCAAACAGATATGACCTAAAAATCAGAAAACCTTTGAACCTAAGAAGCAAAATCAAAGCCCTCAGTTCTTAATCTCACACCAATCAAAGTTATTTAACTATTCCATGTTACAGGTAATTAAATATAATGCAGTTTTTGGTTATTTTTGGTTAAGCTAACTTTTTAATGCTTTTCTCAAGGTGAAAGTCTGAAGAGGCCCACACTGGTATGACAGTGTCTAAAACACTGTCAAAATACAGAATATTTTAAAGAGGCAAAGAGGCCAATATCTTGAGATACTGGCAGAAGTGTCCATTGAATTAGCTACATGCATCTGTATAAGTCTTGGGAAAGAACAATGAGCAAAGAAGAGAAATAAACATACCTTGGCCTGATACTTCCTTATGACAGCATATAACTGCTGGAAATGCCTTCCTGATGAGACTGCTGAAGGAAGGCATGTTCCGAGAGTACGACTGATACTGCTGCCGAACATGTGAGTTTCAAAAAACACGGCCTGTCAAAAAAACCAACAGCTTCCAACAACGGCACCAGAAAGTAAACAGGGCAGCTCAGCCAAATCAGCACTCCTGAAGGTACGTCGGTAGTTTCCCACATACAACGCTAGGATTGTATCAGAACCACAAGCTGCAGCAGCCCCCGCTGAGGAGCTGCCCACGACCTCGCGCACCAACACCGGCCCCTGGCACGGCAGCAGCCCCTTTCAGCTCCCCGCCTCACCTTTCCCAGGTCTCTGAACACACGGATCGACTGCTACTCGGGAAGGGGTGCGTAGCCTTTTATTTGGAACACCAAAGCACGAGCAGACAACACCACTGACTTTCTTGCGCTCAGCTCAGGGCAAAAAGTGCCACTTGACCGCTGTGTCAGGGCAGTGACCCCACGCGCGGGCAGCGTGTTCCGACAAAACCGACTGCGGACAAGGAGGGCGCTGAAGCCCCCCCACAGCCCGCGGTGCCTCCCTCCCTCCCTCCGCCGAGCCAAGCGGCTGCAGGCGAGCCGCCCCGCCCGGGCGGAGGCAGCCGCCGCGGGTCTCACCTGGTGGTGCGGCCAGCCGAGGTAGCGCAGCAGCCGCCGGAGCAGCTGCAGCAGCAGCAGCGCCATGACGGGCAGAGGCACGCTGGCCCGGCACGCGGGCAACGCTCCCCGCGCGCAGCCCGAGCCCGCGGCAGCGCCCAGAGCGAAGCCACCCGCGGCCGGGGGCGGGGCACCGCGGCAGCCCCACCAATAGGAAGCCCGCAGTGCCCGCGGCAGAGCCAATGAGCGGCGGGGCGGGCCCGCCGCGGGAGGTGTCGGGAGGGAGCGGTTTGAACGCCGCGCTGCCCGGGCCTGCCCCTCCTCCTGCGGGCGCTCCCGGGAATGCGGGGCTTGGGGCCACCGCGCACCGCGGCCAGCTCCGTACGCCGGACTGACCAAGGGGAAAACTCACAGGGAAACGTAGCTTCTGCCTCTGTTCTCTTCCTCAACAGAAGGAACGCACCAGGGCCTGTTAACTTACTGAATTAAGGCAAAGAGCTAAACTGAGACTGTTTAGGTCATCTTTAGCATGGATGTAGCAAACTCGTAACTACTTCATTCTCACACCTAGAACAAATGCACGAAGTATCCTCAACGAAACCACTGCCCAGTAACACCTGACTACCCTCACTTCACTTCAAAACCCGGCTTTGAAATTCTGCACATGCTCTTTTATCTTCCACTTCTGTCATCTTCATAAGGAAGATTTCTACAGTTTTCCTCAAGAAAATTTGAAAACTTCAAGAAAGTTAACAGTGCTTCTACTGGAAGAAATATCCTTTCCCGCCAGCTATGCAGTGAGCGTTTGGAGATCACCTTCCCTCCACTGTGCAGTGTTATTGTCAGTACTGGGGTTCCTACAGCAGTTACTGTCATCCATGACCGGTCAGGTGGATCGATTCTCTCAGACCAAACACAAAGGAGGAGCAGTACTGGTAACACACATTGTAGTAAAAGCATACAACTGGTTCAGGGGACTAAGAAGGTTTAGGCTTGAGAAGAAGGAGGGCAGAATATTTTAATGGATATTTAATGGAACTGTACTACAACACTTGCCTTAGAAAAGGAAAGCAGTCTCACCTACTCTTCCAACACCTTACTAAAGAGGGTTAAGTGTCATCAGGAGGGGAGCAACACACAGCTCTACTGGAAAGCCAGGAAGAGGCAGGGTCTCAAAAGAAACAGCAAAACTGAGGCAATCTAGTTTCACTGCAGCACCAGTAACCAGCTGCACTGAATGAGAGGTGCAGTTGGGAACTCGTCCAGAAATGCTTCAAGTCAGCAGGTACAGCTCTGAGCAGTACAGCAGGGATCTGCAGGATCTTCTGAATAAAAGCCTCTTCTGACAGGCCAGCTTTAAAAAACAAGAAGTGACACAAGGCTCAAGGCTTAATACTCCAGCCATACCCCTGGAGTTGAGTCAAAGCTCAGGGACAGCTCTCTTTTTAAGGCCCTAGGAAAACAAATGCAGGAAAGCTTCACTCATATAGCTACCCACTGTTACAGTAATGCTGATTGTTCCTAGGAGGGAAGAGGATGTGAGGTTAAATTTCAGACCAAGAAACTAAATGGAAACTGTACTAACAGTACAGCTACTGAATTCCAGGTTGGTTGGTGGCCCTTTTTTTTGGCCTAGGAAAATGTATGCCTGTTTTCATCTGAACTGCAGGGATAACTTCAAACTTTGTGAATCCACTTCATCTCTGCATGGTGTCCTTAAAAAGTGCTTCACTGCTGAAGAACAGTGAGTCAGAATGAATTATTGAATTCAAAATACAGTTAAACATTCTATACCAGCACAATATCTACACATTTTTTCCCCTGTGCCACCAATGATCATCTTGACCTTTTAACGAGATAAATGCAAAATGCACTGAAATTCCACTCGCAGGTCATGCCACTACAATCGTAACACCAAGTGAAAACCTCAAAAAATGTTTTTTCTTAGCATTGTTCATGTTGAAAGATTAGTAAGTGCTGAAGCACTAGACTTGGATTAAAAAAAGTGAATCTTCACTCTCACTTCCTTTCTTACACATCTCTCACAGAAACACATTTTGCAATTTGGATCTTTGACTACATTATCTCTTAATTTGAATTAATTTCTTTAAGGAAATGTTAGTGGCTGTCATCATGTGTTCTGTAATCAAATTATATTTCTGATAAACTACAATGAAATTAGGGATTGCAAAAAAATGGATTTTTATGATCTAACCTCCAGATAGGTTTAGAGGCTCAAATATCATTACCAAAGCAGTCTCTACCAGATCTCCTTGGACATTCAGCTGAAGTACAAAATTTAAATCTCGCAGGAATTTTACTGCTTTATAACATACAGACCCTACTAATCCACTTTCAACTTGATATAAACAATACAAATTACCTGTTTTAAGGTCATGACAGCTCAAGCGTATCTTGATCCTGTTCAGTTTCAGAATGATGTTTAATTTTACTTCATTAGGACAGGAAGACTTTGATCCCAATATCAAGTTTGTTTTGTTCCCTTTTTTGCTTATTCTAATTTAATATACATGAAATCTGAGTTTTGCTGAGGAAGTCCTAAGAATATTCAGTTTATCTTCAAACAGCTATTAAAACATGTGCTGTACATGTAAAATCAAATCTTGCAACAACAGTTTAGTTGGCCTGAACATTTTAAAACATAAAGAAAGAATGACTCTTTATTAACTAACTACTATTGGGAGGTGAATATTATTCTTATTTCCCTTTCTACACAGCTGCTGGCAAACAAGTACAACCTAAAATATAGTTTCTTCAGCTACAATGAGGATTATTTTGTTTTAAAAATAATCCTCCTACTTTTAAAGATACTACGCCATCTGAAAGGGCGAATAACTCCACTTTTAACTCCACATAACATTAAGTTTATCTACATCATTTTGATAAAGAGAAACAAAGTAAGCTTCTTATATTACAACATCCTTGTTCTCCTAATTCAAGTATGTTACTGTCATCCTTAACATTCTTAACAGAGGTTAAGTGTGTACCTACCACTAAAACTAAGCTTGAGGGTTTGTTATTTTTGTCGAAACAAACACCCCCCCCAAAAAAAAAAAACAACAAAAAAAAACCAATTAACATCTGCACTTTGGCTACAAAAATTCTTGCAGCACAATTATTAGAAATCAGTGTTAAAGAAAGTAAGATTAATTTCTCACACTTCTGGTATATATGAATTCAGGTTTTAACATATCTTGCTTTATTTTCTCAGGGATTCTGTGGTGTTTTATTTTTTCTCTCCTCCCACCTGCTCCTGCCCTGCTCTCTCATTTTAACTTAAATGCTGTACACGTGATTGACTCACTCTTGCCAGATTACATACCCAGAGAGGCAAGCCCACAAAGAGAAATTAAAGAGGCAATTCTAACCAACTGTAAAAAGAAACTGCTAAAAAAGAAGCTAGATTGATACTGCCACCAATTTAACTTAAGTGTTCTGCTGATGACTAAGCTATCAAAGAATGCACTTGAAACTCTCTGTAGTCTTAATATGCATATGTATTTCTTAGGCTACTAATGAAGAGTGATGATTTATTTCACTGCTGAAGTAAAATTCTTGCTGCACTCTTGCAGGATGGAACAAGAATCAGGTTTATCACTATATGAATGTGATTCTTGTGAACTAACATACAATCAGAATTTTGCACAACTGTTTGTACTTATACTGTGACTGGATAACTACCCTTAAATACAATTCTTATAAAAAGGCAACAGAGAAGTAGTGATCCGTTTATAAAAAATGCTGCTCCAAGATTCAGGTGTGCAGAGCTGTAAGTTTACTTCAGAATAAAACACAGACATAGGGAAGAATCAAAACTTTTAGAGTTGTACTTGACCATATATTTGGACAAAGCAGAATTACACTGCATATAACAAACAGTAAAATTTCTTAAAAGTTGTTACAAATATTTTACTTTCTACCTGTACGATCATTAACATAGTTTACTATATCATGATTTTCTTCTAAAGGCTTAAAACGAAAACAATCTCTCTAAACTACTTTCCAACAGTAAAGTTTAAGTAAAATGCTTACATTCATTTGACAACAAAAAACATATTAAAAATGTTGTGTGGGTGGTGCAAGAGCTGCTCTTTCAGCTACAACTTTCTTCCGGGTTATTCCTGTGGAAAGAAAGAAAAGTCTTGTTGTAAACTGTTAATAATCAAACTCCAAAACCTTTCAAGTGATCCCTACATGCATCCAATTAGTAGGCACAGTGCAAGATCAACTATCTAATCTGCAATTCACTGAACGGTTTACCTTTTCCTCTTTGCGTCTGTCCTTTTCTTCATTATTCTCAATCGTTTCTTCCTCATCTTCCACAATCCCATCCCCTTGGTATTTGTCATGTGTCCACTTCGGACTGCTACCTGACTTCTTGAAGTTAAAACGCCCTCTGCCACGCTGGAAAGTACCACGGCCTCTTCCTCTTTTGGCCCAATAATCCACACCATCATCTCTGTCATCATGCTACATAACACCAGAAAAAGAGTAAGGTTAGAGACCTCTTAAATGTACCCCATGTTAGTACTCTATAGCAAATGTATAAAACAAAGTAACATTTAAAAAGTTCACTTCAGATCGTAATTTTTCTTAAAAGGCATAATGCTGTAACTAAAACCACAACTGAATTGTTTGAAGAGCCCTTATTCATTGTGGGTCGAATCAAATGTTAGTTACAAATCACTTGTCTGTAACTTACACTCACTCAGAATTAAGAATTACTAGTTTTGAGGGCAAAAAAATTGTTACTTTAAAAGAAGCTCTAAGAAAGTGCTAGGTTACTTTAGCACAGCAAGAGTTCTTTATACTTCATAAGAAGAGGTAACTGAAGGCAGTTTTCAGAAAACCTGCCCCACCTGCACAACATAGGGCAAATTAAGTTCAAACTCTTTAAATCTAACAATACCAAACAATAGTTGAGTTTCTCTGGTTAATAAGCCTAAAGCCTCTCCTGCTACCAAACACAGCCTTACATAGTTTGGTATGTTCTCACAAACATTTCACGCACTGCATGAAATCCACAAACCATTACTTAATATTAAAAAAAAATTATATTTAGAATGGTGAGGTACACTTGCTTCAACATATGATTTGTGATTTGGAAAGAAGTCTGAACTATTAAACATGTATCACACCCATGAAACGCAGTTTAATTACACAGAAGTAGTTGAAGGGTGGCTTATTTCATTTAAAGTATTTTTAGAAATTCAAGTTTAATAGCTACAATTGATTGTTCTAATATCATGAATAGATTCTCACATCTCTGTTTACAGATCAGGAAAATTTAGATATGCTAGGAAGACAGAACTCCTTAAAGAAATATCTGATTTGTGACTGCATTATTTCTTAGTTATCTGTTAAAATATTTGTGACAAGCTATAATGCTACAAGAGAAGGTCTCATCTTCATTACTTATCATTTTTCAATGATGAAACAATATCCTTCAAAGTTTGCATTGTTACAGAGTAACTGGAGCAGAGGCCACACATTCAGTGTTCTGCACTACCTAAAGTGGTTACATCAAGGGTCCTCCTTTCATAATCCAGATGGGAAAAAGGCATCAAAACTGTGGTGATTTTCTTATGACTATCACACTACTCAGAGCAGAAAATTGCTCGTAACAGAGTCTGCCTATGTACATACACAAATACTGTCAACTTTTCCTGATCTTTCAATTCTGTAGACTTCCAGACCAATCTAAGACAAATCTCAAATGCCATACAGACATAAATCCAGGAAGATACAGCACAAGCCTTTTTAGTTTATAGTTGGGTTTTAATAAGTTGTCTGAACCTGCCTTCTTTCCCACTTCCTGATGAAATTTTTGGAGATAAATTCCATGTCAGGCCTCAGTTACTGCCAGACTGCTGCAGAAAGATAGAAGATAAGCAGAACCAACCACTACAGCCACCCTGATACTCTCACAGTTACTCTCTAGTCCCTGTCCATACATGCATGCTACTTCTACACTTGTAGAAAGTTTGAAAAAACAAAAGCATGCATAAGACATCGAGTTCTCCACACCCACCAAGAAGTATTTCTTGCTTTTTGGGGTATATTCAGGATCCCATTCCTCTTCCTTCGGTCTCTTCTGAAAAGTAGTATTTGAGTTGCTGGGACCAGTATTTGTTCCAGCAAAGACTCCTCTGGCTCTTCCTCTGCCCCTAATTCGAAACTGATTAACCAAGATGTCATTTAATCCATTTACATAACACCACATAGTAGAGTTCAAGTTCTCTATTACTGAAAATACTTTCTGTGCTTAGTTACAGTATCGGCAAGTGGAAAAACCATTTTCAAATTCACATACTACCTTTAAGTAATATATTCAAGCATTCATTTTGAAATAATGATTCTATTAAACTTAATTGAAACACATTTGAGTTCTTGGCATAAGTTCACCCACAACCACTGAAAAGAAATTTGACTGCTAGTAAACCAGTGTGTTGGAACAAAAGGTCACAAGAAGCTTCTGAAGCTGTTCACAGAGAAAAAAACAGGAGGAAAACTAGACTGAAACAGGGACAAAACTGTCGGGGAAAAGAAAGGTATTTATGTAGCCAATTGAATCATTTATGAAAAGGTGATTCTGGAATACATACTAACAGTGCAGTTTTCAAAGGAGTATATCCACTGTGAGTTACTCAAGCATTTTAAACTGAGATTCAAGAATGTACCTTAGGCCAAATTACAGTTCAAATGAGTAAATTCTTTACTCAGAAAAAAGTTAGTAGTATATACTGTGCAAAGTAGCAATGCTTAAAGTGATAAAGAGTTTAAAATATTCGTTATAATGAATTACTGGGGTTTTAAAATGCTAGGCTAGAAAGTGTCATACCAAAAAACCACCCTTAACTCAGAATACAATAAGCAGTAATGTATACAGTTATCTCAGCATGTGAATACTTAGCTTGTAGAAAACATTAAATTAGTTTATATCCTTCATCCAAGGGGAGAAAAAAGGTTAGTTTGGGAAGATAAGACTGCTAAAAACTGCAGTTACTACAGAACACAATTTCCACAAGTAACCTATTTAAAAACACGAAACTGCATCTTCAGAATAATAGTACAAAAATATGACAGGAAGCTAATTTATTTGTTAAAAATAAGCATGTTTCATAAACATATACATCAAAATGTATATAATTAACAAATTCAAAAAGTAAGTATTATGCACACTTAGTTCCACAAAGCTTCAAAACTTCTAGTGCAGAGTTTATACTGGACAGATTTAAAACTACTCTGAAGTCAAACAGACTGCAAAACAATCTGCAGAAGGCTCATAAGACCTATCCAATACTCTGGATGAAAAAAAAAACAACAAAAAGCCCAAACAAAAAATTGTTTGGAGAGTTATCTGGAAAGTGATACTGTACAAGGGAGGAAACAAGACATGCTTTCTTTTATTTCCAACAGCTTTACAAAATTAGGGCACGAAAAACCATAACTTGGGGGCAGGGGCAGACAGAATTATGACAGGATTAAAAAAGAGAAAAAATAAGTATCAGCTTTTTCTAGTATTCAGTCCTGTGATCAGATTCCCATTAAGAAAAACATCTACAGTTTTCCCCACCATTTTACTAATGCTTCCCCCTACCAAATCATCTTTCAGGTAAAGAACTACAGGACATAAAATCTACTACGGTGTTATCTTTATCGGCTTGCTTATTAGAAAGACCACCACAAAAAAAAAGATAAGAGCATATTTTTTATATAGAACTCACTTTAAACAGAGCTGCTACACAGAATTCTTTCAGATATGGATGCTAATGACATTGCCATTGAAAAAAATCTACTTATCCTTATTTCTGTGTCCATATTTCACAACTATTCATGATGCTTATGTATGGGAAGCCTAGAATCCCACAGAAACATGTACCAGCCAGTTAGTGAAAAACCATTGCTGATTTAACATTAACTTGCTGGACAGGGCAGATGCTACATTCTCCAAGGTTTCCTGTTAGGAGAAGGATTCAAACCCCAAGCATTTTATTTACTCCAGAAGCAAAGCAGTATTCACTGGGATGCAGCCACTATTAGCCTGTATTTACAAACACATTCTTCTGCTACCTGGTCTGTGTTTTTCCCTACCATTCAAGAGGGTACCTCCCAAGAGATCTGAGTCAGCAGCTGGCCTATGTAGATTCACCTGCTCAGATACTTTGTTCCAAGTGCCTGTGTGTGACCATGGATGTTAGTTAGGGAACATTAACCTGTTATCCCTGCATAGACCCAACTGGCAGTCACTAGCAACTAAATGAGTAGAAATCTATTGACTTTCCAGTTCCCATCTACCTCAATTGCATGTAAAGTAGCATCTCTTTCACAATACTTACAATCTGGTTTTATAAAGCAGGAAGGCTTCAACGAATTACAAGTTTTGTCCCACTAAATCTCCTTAAGAGGAGATGGAGTTTTAAACTCCCTTTTGTTTAACTCCTCTTTTGTTTGTGCCATTGTTTTATATAGCTAGAAATTGTGCTGATAGTCATATTTGATGCCTACACCATCCAGGGATTTATATACTTATGCCACATAGTTCCATAGCATAACTATATAAAAAAGTAAGAAGAAAGGAGGAGATGATGCACTTTTAATGTTAGAACTTTGAATTTTCCTCTAGGTAGCTACATTTTTTAGACGGAAGATTCAAGCCTCAAGCGTTGGCATGTGCCACACACATTTCAGATACCCTTATGTGTAGTTCAAAACATATTTCTTGCATGACTAAACGTTTATATTAAACAATGAATTTTAGCATTATTTGGTCTAAATTAAAGGCTACATTAGGAAATTATTGTTGGAGTTTACTTAATGAAATTACTCCTACTTATTAAGTAAAAGTTTTTCTCAACCTACATGGAACTTGACCTTTTTGTGTCTTTAGCTGTGGTCTGGAGGGCTGTTTTGCTGTGTTGCTGCGGGGTGGGTGTGTGGCGTCTATTTGTGAGGTTTGGGTTGTTGTTTTTTAATTTGGGTTGTATGGTTTTTAAAGTACTCCTTATCTGTTTCAAGGCCTCCTACTGACTCCTCTTCCAAATGCTTCTACATTTCCCAATTATGTATCAATAATTACATTAACATGGAATCAGAAAGTTTAAGATTTTTTCTGAAGACTATAGTGGTCAATATGCCACTTTCCAAATCACAATACTTAAAACACATTCTAGAGGTAGAGCTTTCATGTTCAGTGGCTAGTCCAAGCCAAAGAAACACAAAAATAACAAGTATACCATCTCCTCAACACAGCTGTTTCAAGGTTGACATATATTTTTAATTAGGTGCCATTCCCTATTTAAAAAGTTGCAGGCCTTACACACAAAGGAGGGTAAAACCAAACCCAATGTGAGAGGGAAAAACAGAAGCTGCAGGGTGCTAAGAGGTATCAGGACCCAAGATATAAAATTTACAGAACACTGAATTTTCAGATCCTGTTAGGAAATAGCATTATTACAGAAGAGCAAGGAATAATCAAGAAATCCTGCTCCCCAGATCCTTATGCTAGGATCTCTAATGTTATGCTAATGCATATTTACATATCATTAAACTGCTACTGGGGAGTGCTGGGGAAAAAAAGTGACTCAATATTTCAGGTTCAGTGTATCACAAAAAGTCCTCAAGTCTAGCCTAACATGAATCACTAAAACACTCCCTCATTTTCTTTGTTACACTATAATCATTGGTGAAATGTTCATAATTTGGGGAAAGGAAAAAAACTTACAAAGGTGCCTCTTGGCCTGTTGACTCCTGCAAAACCAGAGTATTCTTTCTGCTCATGGTGGGTTTTGAACTCTTCATCTCTTTCCTTCTTGCAATCCTTTTCTTCTCGAGAACTGGATGAGGAAGAAGATGGGGAGGAAGATGGGGAGGACCGAGCACGGTCTTGGTCTCTTTTTTGTTTACTGAAAAATAAAAAAATATACTATGTGCTATTTTAAACGTACTAGATAGTCTGTAACATGCTATACTAAACCGGGTCTCTATATCTTACGAAAAACTAACCCCCTTCTGGTTATAAAGTCACACGTTACATATTTGAGATATTAAGGCGAAGTATATTTCCACTTTCCAGCCTCCTCTGACACATTTAAGTGCACTAAGTGCATATTATTGCTGGTGAGTTGGAAAGCAGCAGTCTGCAAACTGTAAAATACAACTTTTCTACATTTTGATGCCATGAAGAGATGCTGTTACTTTTAACATCTGCCTTTCTTCTGAGGCAGAAAAACAGAAGTTAAGGGGAAAAAGCCCTCAAGGTAAAGTTTTACAGTAACTTGACACAGTTCAGTTTGCATACTGTTGAAGGTATGGTATGGGCTTCCCTACATAGATGGTTGTAGGGAAATTAGCCAGTGGAAGAAAATGTGGATACCAAAGTTAAAGTAAATGGGAAACAGGAAGTGTAAGTAAAAATTCACTTTATATACAGTACAAAGCAGGGAAAAAATTCCTACAGCAAAACTTTTAGCAACCCCATAGTGGCATTAACTTGACCCAATTTACAAGACCTTAGCATTGTATTCAAAAAAGGTCATACCTGAAGTAACTCTTACCACTTCTACACAGTATCCACTCAGATATGCTAACATTTTTTTCTTAAAACAGCCCACTGGCTTTAGACAAAAATTAAAAAATTCCCCTTCTCACCCATGTTAAAACCTAAGTATCAGTAAAATTCTCATAATCTGGGTGTTATGAGTTGAAAAAGTGCGGAATCAAGCATAACGAACCAAAGTTCTTACACAAACTGTTTATAGAAATGTACTGCATTGAAGTCCAACCTCCTGATGTAGCCTGGATAATAGGACAGATTAATTTGTCATTTTTTTTTTCAGTGTTAGCTTGCTATTCCAAAGTTTTTGTCCTCATCCACCATAAGCCGTGTAAAAGACAGATAATACATATTTGCTGTAAAACAAATAATTTTAATTGTTTAAAATTAAATGTTCCATTACACATTGAAAATTGAAAGCAATTAAGCTTACAATTACAAAAGGCTAATTAGAAGCTAAAATCCTCTAGAGGGACTTCAAATATTTACCTGTCATCTTTGTAAGTTTTGTAATCCTTGTAATCTTTTGGAGTTTTCTCCTGCTTTCTTGACCCACTGGATTCCCTGGAACCCTTTGAGTCTCCTCGCTCTTTACTTCGTTCTTTTCTACGTCGGTCAATGTCATGCCGAAGATCAGCAGAATCACACCTTAATTTTTTATCTCCCTGTAAACAAATATTTATTTTGCAACAAAATATTGAAATAAAACATCAAGACAATACCAGTGAAAAGGCAAGCTGTGCATCAATTAAAATAAAAAAGATAGAATTTACTTATTTTTCAACCAACTTCAGCATACAAATTGACTTTGCCCTTTACATGCAACGGCTACATTTAAAAAAAGAGCAGCTAAGAATTTCAGTTTCAAACAAGCATTCCCATCAAGCCAATCTGTGTCTAGTTTTTGATGATACAGACCACAATACATGGTTTGAGGAGGTAATTAAGTACTTGTTTCTTCTGGTGAATTGTTTTTAAGCAGAGCACAGGCACCTCTAACAGTTCAGCCACACTACTCACTGACCATCTTGGTACTTCCCTCTGCCCCAAACTTATCCTTTGTCCTTGGGCAGCTTAGTGGTCAAGAAACGTGCAAGAAGAAAGGAAGCATGGCAGAAGACTTGACCTTATATACTGTGTTATTAATATAGCAAAATCACGCCGCATAAACCAGCTTCTTGGCAACGTGTTTTACTCAAAGAAAAAAAAAATCTAAATGCCAAGTACTCTAGGTACAATAAATACAAATTATTTTTGTATTTTCATACAGAAAACCAGAGATGAAGTTGAGATTTAAAATGAAAACCACATTCAAGTTTAGAAGCACAGATAGCACATTTACTTAGAACCTACTTTTTGACTTTCTTCCTTAAAGACTCTCTCTTCACCTGTTAAACGGGTATGCTTCCTCAGGGTACTTGGAGAGATGTCAATCCTCCTAAATGTAAAATAAAAGCAGTGTCTTGCCATACATGTACATGACTGAACAGCCTCAGACATCTCACTTCAACAGAAAACTGACAAACAAGGCATTTTTGCAGCAGAATAAACTTTTTGCATTATTAAACCTCACCACTAGAATACAGAAGCAACTAAAAATGAAAAACCATAGTTCTGTTCTGTGCGGAGTATGCTAAAACACAAATACAGAAAACAGGCAGACTGATGTTTCACATTTTAAGGATAGCTTGGAAGACAGAAAAAAATGTTTAATGATTTATTTCAAAAGGAACCGTATATGTAGCCAGTTGAAAGCCCACCCCCTCCAAGAAACCATCAGCACTATCATAGTTTGCTGTAAAGTCAAAAATTCTTAACAAGAAAAATTGTGAAGTTAGATACTGTATCCTCACATGCAACACAAATATAGTACACTGCATCATAAAACTAGAGCACATGATCAGACACTACATCTGCATGCCTACCTTCTTACCTTTTCGATTCTCAGATTTTTCAAAAAACTGCTGTAAATTAACACACACAAAAACTAAAGTAGTATGAGATGGAACATTTCACACTGAAGAAGAAAGATGCATGTACAGGGCTTCTTTTCATCTTCAAGACATATGCCCCTCAATATTTGAGCACTGCATGTGAGAAAAGTAAATATATCCCAAATGAGATACAGAGGTAGAGAAGACATCTGTCACAAAACCAGAGATGAAGGCAGACCTGACTCAGATGAGTTCTCTTACAGAAGGGTTGGGGGTTTTTTTTTTGTATTTTGTAATTATACAAATTACCTCATCCAGATTAGAAAAAGTATTTTGGGTTCTAAAAAGAAATATTAGGAGAATTACTTGAAACTTTATTTGAAACACAAAGCATCTCCATATGCAGTTAACATATACCTATGTATTTCTGGGCTCTTTTGTCGGGTGCAGTGCTCTTCAGTTGCTTTTTGATACGCAGTGAACCTCTCATTTAGGGTCATTCCAGCCGACTTGAAGTATTGCTCTGTTGGTTACAATAGAAAAAACACTGTTTCATTAGTTTAACTCAGCTGACACATATTTTTACTCCTGACAGAAAGGCAAGTAGCAGGCAATGCCCACAGTATTTTCAATAAATTTATCAGGACAAGCAAATGTGGTGTTTTCCCTATTTTTATACACTCTGTAACCCAAACAAAATAACAGCACACAGCATCACTACAAGGCTACTATGCCATGACTATATCACATCTAATTCAAGCATAATTTACTGACTGGACTTGCTCATTTTCAGTGACATTTTCCTCTAATGATAAAGAGCAATTTCTTAAATTATTCTTTTATGCTTTGCCCACAAGAGAAAGTGAAATTACTTCTGAGTCATGAATACTTGCAGCAAGTACACTTTACCATTCATTTCATCTTAAATAGAATTAAAATAAGAATTAGTGAAAGCATTTAAGTAATGTACGCTTCAATAACTGCATGAATGAACCTAACAAGTTTCTTAAAGGAGTACAATTTCTTGATTGGGTGATGATAAACGATACAATTAACACACCTATGCATAAATACATTCATTTAAGCATCTGGCATCTTGGCAAACTTGACAACTTCTCTGACAAATTTTCTCCTTCCATCAGAGACAGTTAAATTACCCACAGCAAAACTCAGTTTTCAAACCAGCTCAACAAATGTGTTTAAATGTAATATAGAAATACATAAAGTCATGAGCTATGAAATGTTACATATGAAGCAAGCTATCTGCTTAACAGGTCAACATACATCTGTATCAACTTACCGCCCAGCATCCAGCATTTGTCTCATAACCAACCATTAAAACTTGAAACGGCCACTACAAGGGTAGTGCCTCAATCATAATTCCATCAAACACAGGAATTTGAGCTAGTAATTCTGTTTTTATGCCATTTTTGCCAGGAAGACAGAAGGTTCAACTTTGCCTGTTTGGCATCTGTATCTTTCAACAGCTATTTTACTTTTGTAACATGGATTTTGCCATTTCAAAACACATTCCAGGACCTAGTTACAATGAAAAAGAAAACATCACTGGGCATTTTCAGCTCTACATTAATAAAGAGCTGTTCAGACTGGTCGCATCATACCAATAATGAACATAACTTCAGATTGTCAAAAAAGTTACAAAAATTCTGATCACAGACCACAGTAAATCTGAAACTTAGAGATGTTCTGCTTTCAAAAACAACCATAACAGTACATATGCTAGTTACTTGACCTGACAGGCTGTTAAATTTATCAGATACTCAACACACAAAAATTTACAGAAAAATTCTATTCTGTGATCAACATGTGAGAGTTCCACAAGTATTATTTTCACCTACGGTTACATATGGACCATACAAGCAAAGATTTACAGAAGCTCTCACTGGATTGAGTCTTACATTTCTTTACATATCAATAAATAGATACATTCACAACAAATCATTATACACTAAACAGGTATCCAAATAATTTTTTTTAACTAATACATTATCATAGTCTATTATTGCTGACTATTACTTTGTTAGTAATTCAATACAAAGGAAATAATTTGGCCTTAGTAATCTGAACTATGTCAACAAAATGAGATTTTTCACTGAACTTCAGTGCATATTTCTAGCACACAAATCTTAGCAATTTTAGAAGCTAATAGATCTTAAGAACAATCCTTACAGACAGGTTCACTAAAACTGGTACCTAATTAAGCATTTCCACTTTTCCCTTTACTGAGATGATACAGCAAAATTACTTTCACTAGCTTTGTATTATCTGAGTTTAACACAACAGCAAGACAACAGTCCAGTGAAGTAAAGCAAATGCTATAGGAAAAAAAGCACTTAAAGAACACTCCAGACATCCCCAGGGGATTTTAGGAATTATCTATTCTCGCACCAAAAACTTCACAGGATATATCACTTAAGTGAGATATATCTACTTTCATGATCCAGGTTTGACTTTCAGTGATTTTGGGGGAAGACTTCTGGTGCGCTTGGTTTGTTGAGGGCTCTTCTTGGTGTTTATAAAAAATAGCCACTACTGCAATAGCAGAAAATAACTAGTGTACAACTCATCTAATGGAGGTTTATTTAGCCACTGCCAAGTTTCTGTAAGTGAAATTCCTGAAAATATGGTCATATAGGAATAAAGCATCACCATGAACTTGACTACCATTTAAAATACAATTTTTCTTAAATCTTACTGAGAAAAAAAAAAAAAAACAAAACAAAAAACAAAAAACAACCCTTCTAATATGAATCTGGAAATGACTTCTAGGGTGCTCCAAAGGGAATGCCATTGTATTTACAGCCCAAAGACATCTGTGAAACCACATTGCAACATTTAATTTAAAAATTTATGTTAGACTCATTAAAATAAAATTAGAAAAACTGACCAGTGTAGTATGTTTTAACTACACTGCAGAAATTCAAACTTTTTATGCTACCTAATCTCAAAAATTTATCCAGAAACATAGAATACCTGCTGTTATACTCTACACTGCTTGTGGGTTTTTTGTCCTAGTTCGTGTGGCTATTATTTTTCTAATTATTTTCATGCATACCTCAACAGGAAGAAAGTCTGGCTAAATCACATCAGAAGAAATCTTCCTGTACTAGAAACAGCAAATAGGCTTAAATGAACTTGTCAGACACATCTCCGGTACAATCAACTAAATACATACCTTTGACATGGTGAACCAAGGACACAATGTGCTGAATAAATGACTCTGATGTGCTTTTGCTGGCCTGAGGCAACTTAATGTGGTCAAAGATGGATCGGAACTCTTGCTCCTTCTTGACGGAATGGACAAGTGTGCTAGCAAGCAGCCTGTCTTTAGTCAAGGAAGCAGGTCTAAAATGCATCAACAACAAGAGACACAAAAAAAGAAACCAGTAGTTTAAATAAATATGAACAACACTGCAGGCAGGTGGAGAACCACACTGTAAAGTGGAGTCATTTACCTATTGGAATCATCAAGAGGTACTGGTGCCATTTTGAGTTTAACTTCAGGACGATGGGAGTCACTGGCTATCATTTTGATCCTAAGTGGGCTCTCCTCTCTGAAGGTGGATTTTTCTCTCGCATCCAGATTCTTGTGTAGAGGAGGACTGTAATCAAAGAGTTCTTTGAGCTTTTCAGACTTTACCTGCTCAGGTGACTGAGTTTCTTTCTTCATCATTAGTCTCTCAGAACTCTTGTCTTCTTCCTTGTGCTTATCTTTTGTTGCACTAGGCCTTTCCACTACATAGCCAGTCTCTTTAAGCTTATAACTTTTCTCATCTCTAAATCCATCGCTCTCTCTATTGCCCTTGATTGATATTTTAGATTTGTATTTGGTTCCTTCCTCCTCAGCATTCCGGTGAGATGCAGTAGGAAAATTTTTACCCTGATCTGCCAGGACAGATTTTCTGAACTGTCTGTAATCCTCTGTCTCCTCTGTGTCCTCCCCTTCAGAGTCATTAAACTTTTCCTTCCCAGTTTCTTTATCAACGAAAAAATCTAAAGTTTCCTGTTCCTCCCATTCCCTTTCTCCCTCTGTCCTCCCTTTTTCTGATCCTCTCTCCTTCTGGGCCTCCTTCTCCCTGGTATTACCCCTATCAAGCAGGTAAACTCTAGACTCTTCATCTGTGTACCTGTGGATAGCAAAGAAGAGACTGGTAACTCTGGATTGCATTCATTCCAGTTCACTTGCATTCCTCTTTCGTGTCAATTCCACACCAAGAAGAAGATGAAAATACATTCCTCCAAGCAATTAACTTTAGCATGCAATGCCTGGCACACCATTAACACTGTATCCATTGTTACTTATGCACTGATGGAGGCATCTGAAGAATATAATGCCTTTCTGTAGAATACCTAGAAATTTACTTGTTTTCTTAATCAGTACCCACTTTCACATTGTCCTTACACTAGTAATTTTTTCCACCAAATTCACATGGTTTGAAAATTTAGACCACAATTCATTTTTGAACTTCTTTTACTGAAAGAGTTGAAGTAGTAGCATAAAAAAAGTGAATTCTTTTCAAGATCCTGCACATTACTAATATAATTCCACAATCTGGCACAGGCTTAGTGCATTCACTATATTGTGTACAAGCAGGGAACCTCTAGAAGGCAGCTCTCCTAAACACAGAAACACACCAATTATTTCAGCCACTGCCTTATCCGTATGATATGTTCACACAGGTTCTAACACATTCACCAACTCCAACACATCTAATCTACGAGAAGTTGTATTTTTGACCTCCTAAGCAGTAATTTTTTTACATAATAAATCACTGACTAGAGAAGTTAATTTAAAAGCCTATATAGCCTAGTCACAACTTTTCTCTCTAACTCATTTTGTAAGAAATCCACTGAAAAACCAGTCACATTAGAGAGGAACAGTCTAATGCCAGTAAGACTTTTACAGTTTTCAAAAACTACTACTATTTCAAAATTTTTAACAACAAATTGAAGAATTTCATATTCATTGGAACATTGAACTTCCTTCACATCAACAGCATTATATTCCTAGAATACCAACACCTACCCTCTATGGCAAATAATGCAATTCAAGACAGAGTTTTCATATTGCACCACACAATCAGTAATTCATGCTGTTTATGTCAACATAAAGAAATTATTGCACGTCGACCTTTTTAGTCTTCCAGAATATTTGCATTTCAAACTAACAAAGCATTAAAACTTTGAAATACCTGAAAAGAGCTCACTATCAAGCCAGCAAGTCTGATGCATTATTTCAATTAATATTTTTCTTAATAGTAAAAAATTGAGTACAAGAAAATAAACCATAGAAGAAAAGAACCAACCAATTCTTCCTCAAGGATACAAGTCCCTATCTCTACTAGCCAACATTCCAGGCCTTGAAGCATGCTAGCAGGAAAAGGCATATGTAACTTTCAAGCTCAATTCCAACCACACTAGAATTACTAGCGTTCCATAATGGATTTTCCAAGGTAACGGTGATGATCTTGACAAAACTCTAACAATATTTTTAAGAGACAACAGTAGGCTTACAAACTTGGTTCTTACCTTTTCATAAACTTTCCACCTTTTGCAGTTTCCTGTTCACCACCCTCAGGATAAAAAGACCGCACTCGAGCCTCCTCACGGGGGGCACTCTGTGATGGGATTGTCTTTGCAGGGCTTCTCCTCGAAGGGATATGATGCAATGGGCTATTCTGAGAAGGACTATAGCGGCTAGAACCATTTCCAAGAGAACCAGAGCCAGATCTCTCAGGACTATGCTGAATGGAATGGGAATGCTGAGGTGTGTCCTTTGCTGAGTGTGCTGTGCTAAGCAGAGGGGCATCAGAGCAAGATGAACTCTGACTAGGTGGGGTGGCAATAGAAGGACTATGAGGTGACCTTGGACTGTTATCGTAAGCTGAAAGGCCAGGCCAAATGTCGCCAGAAGCTGCTGATGATTTGTTAAAATCGTCAAGAGACTCTGATGGGTCATGTTCAAATGTATCTTTCTGTTCATCTTGTGATTTATTTTTCAAGGGACTGTCTTGCAAAGGAGCCCCTTCAGTTTTCTTTGCCTGCTTTTCCAGAGATGCACGTCTTTTGGAAGAGACAGGTGATTTGCTGTATGGGGATGAAGAACGAGATGAAGAGGACCTCGGGGACCTGGAAGATCTGTAAGATCGACGGGACCTGCTCCGGGACCTCTGGGAAGACACAGACCTTCGTTTTGGGCTTCTGGAACGTGAGCGGCCACGCCTAGGGCTTCTGGAGTGTCTTCGGTTCCAGACAGGCCTATAACCTCCACGATGGTATCTACCACCTCCTCCTTGATAATACCCTCTACCTCTTCCTCTGTAACCATAGGGACGTCTCATTCCTCTATTATTTCTGTAATCTCTGCGATAATCTCTAGAATAAACACGATCTCTGCTCCGAGATCGGGAATATGTCCTTGACCGAGACCTAGAACTAAAATTAAAAAGCAAACATTAACAACCGAAAAAAATTGAAAAAAATTTTTTAAAAAGTGCCTTGACACAAAATGCTATTTTTCTTAAAATGCAGTCAGAACGGTAAAGGATGCAGACTCCTGGTTATAAACTAACTTCTACAATCTCTCTTTATTCATTATAATAAACACATCTATAGTGCTAAGGACTGTGAAACTTGGTATCACATGATTAAGACACTACCAGGCTCAGTGGCCTCCCCAGCCATTTTACTAGAGATTATCATCACTCTGGAACACGGCATTCAGTTTCTCAGCCACCACGGTTCACAGTGGGGAACAAGGAGCGACATGATCCCCAGTTTAATATGCCAGCCCAAGGATGGCAGTAGCTGAGGCGGTTAACATTCAATTGACCCACTTCTTTTACGGGAGATGGTAATGTCCACTAGCAAGTAAGACAAGGAAAACACTGGAGGCAACTGAGAAGACAAGATACAGCAAAGCTTATCTACTGAAGCCTTAAGTTACTTCAGATATGAAAAGCTCAGTAAGAAATAAATTACAGGGAGACTGGATGAAGAAAACATCATGTAAAGGCGAAGGGACAAATCACACAGGCCAGAAATCATGAAGAACAATTAGCGTTCTGAAGACATCTTGAGGAAAAGGAGAAAAAATTAAACAGAAATTACACTCAAAGCATAGTTTCCCTACTACCTAAAATGAAACACGATCCCAGGCTCACTTCTGCCACAGCATCGTGGAAGTGAAAAACATTTTCCAGACAAAAACTAATAAACCAAGTCACCTTTTCACACTGTAAGACATCAACTTACCTGTATCTCTTTTTTCTTGAATGAGATCTGGATCTTGACCTAGAGCTGGACTGAGATCTGGACTTCGATCTTGACGAATGGGATCTAGAATTAGATCGACCCATTTTTGCCGGTAGACCTATTCCTTGCCAAAATGAAAAGCAATGAAAGGAGGGGGAAAAAAGGAAGCAACTATTTAGCATCCATGTAAATGATATAAATGAACAAAATTTGCATCTACTAGAATGACACTATTAGAAAGTAGTATAGCATTTGCTAAACAAAAGAGCTTTGGAGACAATGTAAGTACATTTATTAGTAAATTAAAAGTTTAACCACATTTTAAAGAATTTAACATTGCTGCGTGTACACACTTTCTCTGAAAACATGAAGTGTAACAGTAAAAAGTTTTTTTTCCAGATTCAACTGCACACAGATCCTGTAGGAGAGGAAGCAGCAGAAAATGAAACATTTCTGCAAATTAAGGCAAGAATAATACAACTCTGGACATCTGAATATATTGTAACAAAATTCTAGCTATTATGTTGTTTATAGCTCCCTTGCATTTCCAATGCACTGTTCCTTCTCCAGGAGGAGTTCACAGTCCTCTACAATGCACCTATTGCATGAGCAAAGAAAAAGCCCTGAAGTATCTGGCCCAGCAGTTGTTAGTTTGACCCACAGGTATTATTCCTCTTAACCACATGTACTAAAGCTCATCACTCTGATCCAAATTTCCACACTCAAGATGCCCATCCTGCATCTTTTTAGATTAACTTTGCTTTTTATCCTACATGTAAAATGCATGGCCAACTTAAAGATTTCAACAATTAGTTAAACAATATGGTTTGCAACAAGATTCAACACACTTCAGCACAAATAAAGCTATGAAAACTACAACTGGTTATGAATCAATGAGAACTAAAAGAAAGTAATTCATAGTAAACTATCATTTCTTCTTATGTACAGTCATAATAGATATTTAGAATTAGTGCTAACCATAAAAAAATACACACCTTTTCCTTTTCGGATCAGTGGCTAAAAATCCCCAATTTAATTAATAAAAACTTTGACCCATTACCATTTTCTTTTGAAACTGCCCAGCTTTAAAAAAAAAAAAAAAAAGTGTCTCATTAGACAACCTGAATACAAGCTATGAACAAGTAACTACACATTTTCAGGCCTTTGAATGCTCAATTATCATTGTTTAATAATAATTGAAACACAAATGGAAAAAAACCAAACATACACCTCTTGTATTGCAAACAGGCTTTAGAGCCCAAAATTACTGCATCAAAAATACTAGCTCAACACAACAAGCACTTTCTGTCTTATATAATCTCTCATTACCTGGGTGGTATTTCAATTATGTAAAGACAAAAACAACATCAGAGTTTAATTTACAGAGACTTTAGACAGGTCTAAGAGAACCCAAAAGAGAAAAGCAGACAAAATTTTCTCCTGTCAGCTGGTTCCTCCTGCCCCACATGACTTTCCTCGCAAGAGTTTGCATGGCCTAAGAGATGTAACCTCATCTGAAACTAGCCCAGCAAAAACTGAACTTAAAGCAGTCTTCCATGTATCTCAGAAAAAACTATTTACCTTGGTGAAGAAGAGTAGGTTGAATGCTCTTTTTTATTGGCTCCTTCCACTAAAAAACAAATTTGCAAAACCTATACACTCTTAAGATACTTTCTAACTCATTGAGTTCAATTAAACTTACAGAAAATGGCTTGTAATCTCTTAGGATCAATACTCATGGGCAAGATTAAATTTAGACCTTTAAAACTGTTTAAGACATGCAAATTTTCCAAGAGTGACAGAAAACAAAACCTAATGGGTTTTTTTTCTGTTACAAGTAATTATAAAACCAAACATCAGATGCCTAAAGTTTATAATATAACTCAATCTCAGCTTTAAATTATTTGCCTCCTATGTATGACAAGTAGAGCTGACCGTTACAAGACGGTTTTCTATACTGTAGCTCCTTACTGCAAGCATAAAATTTAGGAAAGCAAAAGATTAAATTTTTGATAGCTGAGTTCAATCAGAATACTTAGAAAGGACTTAAGCTAAACTTACCTCAAACTGTTAGTTGATGCCAATGAAGAAATTATTTCAAAACTGTATTTGTGCTTTCAGCAATACTGATCCCTATAGAACAAAAAGTAAGACTGTCAAAGACACAAACATTTGCTAAAAGGCAGCACCTTTTTGCTTAAACGGGTTCAAACAATTTTTTTCTCATGAAAAGACAACACATAAGAAATAGCAAGTTTACTCTTGAACTCAGTGATGCTGCACACTAAGACTGGAGCAGCTCAAGAGCCGACCACTGCCAAGTGGCAAATCCTACTGCCTTTCCATTTGTGACCACTCCTTCCTCAGCCCTGGTAGAACGGTTGTGTTACACATTATCCTTCACCTTCACACCAGACCTGACAGCCTTCAGGTCCTCCAGTGACCAGCTTTTGATACCTAGAAACCACTTTCATTGAACTAGGTTATCCAAGTGGCTTAATGAAGGGCCAAACTGAGCTGGATCATGGAGCAAATAACAGCATGCAGCCAGAAAGAGGGAGGCAAAGAGGACAGCGGCAAACTGTTAGACCAGTTTGAGCTCTACTACACAGCTCTGCACTTCACTAGAACTACCTCACTGGGGAAAAAAAAGGAGATGAGAACCAGGCCAACAGTGAAAGCTTTATCTTTAGGTTTCTCTTGCAATATTTACAGAAGCATTACTCTAGTATAACTTTGTGTTTGAAATGCATACATATATGATATGATTTCACCTAAAGAGCCAATATCTTCCAAGAACTAGCTTTTACAGTTAAGCAGAAGAGAAACATAACTGTCATAACAAAACCAGCTCAAATGTATGAATTTTTCACTGGCCTCAGTTTTTAATTACCTCCAAGCCTTAAGACCATGAACATTTGTAGTCTGACTCAACATTAAGCACAGTTTTTAATTCCACTCAAGCAACAAACCAGAATTTTATCCAGTTCACTACAGACAGGCTGGATCTCCAGTAATTCTGCAGCTGAACAATTCAATTAACTAAATCTAAAGGCACAAGACATTGACTGCTCCTAAAGGACACTTTCACACTCGTTCATAGGTGCTTTCTTCATCTAAAAGAAATGTAGCATTTGTGTTCATAAACACTGCTTTCAAAAGTCCACTTACCATTCACTAGTAGTGACCAAGATATTTCCAATTTCTACAAAATATATGCTTTATTAAGATTAAGTTTTTACTTCTCATCATCAGCAAGCATGAGTCTCCGAAGGAGCACAGTAGTGTATCGGACCATTTCAGATTTTGTCTAGACAAAAGGCGAGATGGTATTAGCCAGTAAAGGGTAACGAAGGCATTCAGAAGTCTAGTACAGAAAAAGCAATACAAACTTCAAGTTCAGACTGAGATTTTAAATGAATACTTAAATAATCTGTATTTCTGACTTATACTGGTGTTAGCTGAAATTCCAAATCCTAATTTAGACAAGTCTTTAGATCCTGGGGATATAGAACAAGATAGTTACTTCACTTTTAAAACCTCCAAGCAGAAGACAAGATCTTAAATTACCAAAACTCAAACTCTGGTAGTCAGTTCTGCAGTCTTAGAAATCTTTTCTAGCAACTGGCAAAGAGAAAAGCAGCCACACTTCTCTGTTTTTAAACAACACATTAGCTACACCACATCCAACCCTGGCAGCTAAAACATTATCTGCAACCCTTTTCCCATTTAAGTTTTTAACAAAGAGTATAGGTCTAATTTTTTTTTTTTTTTCAAAAAGAACACTGAATAGAAAACATTTACCTATTTGCAGCTTTTCTTTCCATTTAATTGTAATAGATAAAATCTTAACAAACAAGACCCACTTTTCCAAACAACACTCATACTTAGGAACAGAAGCGAAAAGACTACACAGCTGCGGTTTTTTCGGTCTGTGTAAATACTCTCACAATATGCAAGATTGTTAAGGTTAATATGCATGATTGCAAGGTTAATTTTACTAACCTTTATAAAAGCTCATTTAGAAAAAAACTACGGTAGTACCAGGAGTATATAGGAAAACAGCCGTCTGTGACAGCCAGCTCCTACATGCTGCACACCTTTACAGGAAAAGCACGCATTCCTCAGAGCACCACAGCTCGGGCATCCTGGTTCACAGCAGCAAATGAAACCGCCCACAGCCTCCTCCTGCTCAGGCCAGGCTGGAGGGGCTACACCAGGTCAAGTGCGGGCACAGTAAAGGGCAATGAAAAAGAGGTGCTAAGCACCATTTCCTGCTCTCTCAGAAGAGATCCACACTCAGCCAAAGGTGTGTATCAACAATGAGACACGAGGTGTCATCACTATCACCCAGCATTTTTAAAGAGGACCTAGGAACACGGTCTGTGACTGAAACACCAGACGGAATACATATACTTCTTTTCCCTCCAGCTTCTTTTTCCCTCACTTTCCACCCTAAATAACTGAAAGGAGCTGCCTGGCTCTCAACCATTTCACTGCCATGTTAAAAAAAATCTGGATTTTACAAAGGCAGCTGCCTCTGCATCTCCACATAGTAAGGTGGCCCTGCTAGTTTAAAGACACAGTCCCATCTCTCCTGTCATGTGTTTCCTCACATTCCTGATGATCTCTCCTATGCCAGTCTAAGTATTTCTGCACCCACATACCGGATCACTTTCAATACAACTTCTTTTTTAATATGGTTCATTACACAGCCCACAAACACTTGGGCCAACACAGGGAAATTGAAATAGCAGCCCGGCAAGACTGCTTCTTTTGGCAGTACCACAACCTTAAAGCTTCCCTGAAAACAGCTTGGCATAACCTTCAGAAGCAACAAACTTGGTGGTATTTAAGCTTTTTAACAGTACTTGCAAGCAGCCTTAAAAATAAAAAACAAAGCACACAAAAAACCCACCAAAACTAACACACACATATAAAGTCAAAATAACCAAAGCCATACACAGCCAACCAACCAAGACTTAACACAGAAACCACAATGTTTTCTGAAAATAGGCCAGTCCTCCATTTTTCAGTGACTGAATCACATTCAGAAAAGTTTGTTAATGAAAGAAACAATAGGATCTTCGGGTGTCTTCAATCGATCTTGGCCAGCAAATCAAGCAAAACAAAGCAAAACCAAGATACACAACAGAATCAGGCTTATCTACCACAAGCAACACAATAAGAAGGAAGTGACACTGTCAGCATTTGCTATGTTTAATTAAAAAGAAGGGCAAGGAAAATGGTATCCAATTCCTTTTATATAGCATTTTTAGGAGTCTTCTCTACACCGCTGATGTTGGAGTTTTCTCAGAGTACAGACTGCAGATTAAACACATCTCTTAAGCCATTTTATAAGTTACACATCACATTTTAGGACAGTTATACCTACATATACTAGCAAAACATTGCTTCCTCGAAGACCCATTATTTTAACTACCCTTCATTTATAGCTATTCAGCAGTCTGTATTTCTCTTGCTTAAACATTACTTGAGAGCTGTCAGGTAGATTTAAATCAGTAAGTAATTCACAGGCTGTTGCCAAAATGCGTTTTCATTCAGAGATTCAGGCTTCAAAAGACGGAACGATTATACAACCATGACAACACAAAAGGAGATAGGACAGTCTTCACGAAATTCCACAGCATTTGTAATAGTTTCTCATAATACACCCACTGAAATAAAGTCAGTCTTAATGAGGCAACACTGGAAGTCACCTATTCAGTGCTTGCACACCTGCTGTACTTTCTTATCCACTCTACCTCCCCCTTCCTTTTTGTTTTTAATGTCCACAACTGTAGCAGTGGTACATCACACATAAGAATAGAATGCATTTCATAGCCACTTAAACCCATACTACTTGGATCATTGGTGACTTGGATTTCTAAATTCCTAAATTCCATGGCATATTTGCCCAAACTATCTTGTTACGTACAAATAAGATAGGAAGCGTTATTTCCCCCATTTCATATGCTGGAAATGTAACGGAAACAGTAAAACATACAAAGGCCTTTCCCCTGCAATTCATTAATTTCTATACAGAAAATAACACAAAATATTCGTAAATTAAGTCAAAACCCAGCATCCTAGAAACAGCAAAATCACCTCTGCATATGATTGTTAGCTGTTTTTTATGTAATACTATTGGCAAACAAAATCATGTTTCTCCTCTAACTAAAAAAACAAAGAAACCAAAGTGACTGAGAAATGTGTCCATGCACAAAAAGGAATTAATGTGCTTTTGGACACACAGTGTTTTGGTCAGCCTTTGTTATTTTGTGCCTGTGTTTTACACACCATGTTTTCATATGCCCTTACATCGTGGTTTCCCCGATCTCTGCTATGAACTACACGAATTGCTGCTGCAGAGAAGTCAATCTTCCCGCCCTCATTTGTTCCCAGACTGACACCCTCAGAAGTGCTTGGTGGGCTGCAGCAGCGATCCATAAGAAACTGCTCTGGACAAAAGCTGCCTTTTCAGGCACATCACCTCCCAGATCCCATTTAGCACAAAGCTGCACGAGGCCAGTGCCAGCACAATGAGCACACAAGCAACGCGCTTTTCCAGGGTACCTTTGAGAGAAACTCTCACACAGACAAACAGAGCACTTTCTTCAGTAGCTTTCTTCACCTACCTCTACTACCTGTAAACAAACCCCAAATGTTCTCTGGCATTCCACAAACCCCTACAGCACTATCTCTCCTTGACAACCAGCCTGAATATAACCCATCCAAATATCTGCACCCTAGCTCCAAACAGCTCCCTGCTATTTTTTTCTGGATTCCTACGACCACTTCAAGTTTTCTGCACTCTCAATGGGAACAGGCCCTTCTCCATGGTACATGCTCCTACCTCCTGCCCCCCGGATTCTGTCAGCCAAAGCCCCCACCTGAGAAGTTGCTCCACACAGGCTTGCCCGCTAAAGCCCTGCTCAGGAGAGAGGCACTCCAGCTCCAAGCACCAATATATGTAACACACCAAACCTCATCTGGCCACTCAGCACAGCCCGTCATTCAACATCAAAAGCGACGAGTGGGAGGATGAAATTCTTCCTCTCCCTGCCACAAGATGCATGCCTGGAGGACACCTCAGTGCCAGAGCCTTTACCCCGTCCTCATTTTCCCCACTTTTGTCCAAAGCAACACGATTATCAGAGAGGAGGACGAGAAGGAGGGAGGAGAAAAGCAGCTAGACAGCATTTTCCTCCAACTCCACGCTGTTTAACCAATCCCTCCCACACCAAGAAAAACTATTCTAAGTGATATTTTTATACATTTGCATTGCTTAAGCAGTGACTACTCGCAGAGTCAAGAGCACCTTTGTTTTGCATGCCCTCACGTCTTTCTGTAGTAAATGTAACTGTTTCTTTGAGGACAAAACTTTGATCTCCGAGATAAACAAGTGATGGGTTGTACTGACTTCGTACAGGATCAACATGACACACAAAACAAGAATCTGATTTTCATAGAATTAAAGCAAAAAAAAGTAGGGGGTTTACAAAGCAAAGCGGAAATAACGGGAATGATCTTGCAACGGTTGCATAGTACCGTATAATCAAGACTGGGAACACAATAGCCCCTTTCAGCAAGGGGTATAAAACCCACTGCGGTCCCTCACGGGTTTTTGCGGGCATCTGCAATCAGGGCAGGAAAGGCGCAGGGAGGCGTGGGGTACTCCAGGCACAAGCGCCTCAACCACAGCCATGCCCGAAGGGAAGTTCCTCCGACGACCGTAAAGGCTGATCCAATACCGGGAAGCATCCTTTCTCTCCAGCACCGTTTCCTTTGTCAGTGTCACACCCACAAGGATAACGGGGAAATTTAACATTCCCGTAACCAGCGTTGTACAGCCACATCCCCTCGGGCCTTCCTGCCTCCCTCAGGGAGGCCCACAGCAAAAGGCCGCGCATCTGGGGCGGAAGCCCAACGGGGCCGGCCGGCCGCCCATTCCGCACACACCCCTACACCCCTATCCCGCCAGGCTTCCAGGAGCCGCGGAACAGCTCCAAGGCAGCTCTGCTGCCGCTTCCCACCGTCCCTTCCCCTTCTACCTTCGCTTTCCGGGGCGCAGGGAGGAACAGCGGCGGCTCGGTCGGGCTCCCGCGGGAAGCGGTGCCCGCGTCAGGGCGGTAACGGCGACCGCCCGTTCCCGTCCCGTTCCCGTCGGCTTGCGCGGGATAATCGGGATAATCGGGATAATGGCTGCGGAGCGCCGAGGTCACGCGGTGGGGGAAGGCGGGACGGCGCGGCGCGCGAGCACCGCGCGCTCGGGGGGGCGGGGCCGGCCTGCTCCCCCTCAGCCTCCTCCCGCCATCTTTCCCCCAACCAGGGACCACCGCCCCGCCAAACCTCCACGCAGCCCCTTTACCTCCACCCTTCCCTCACCTGGCGGGCGGAACTGCCGTCGGCCCCGCTTCCTTATGGCAACGAGGCGGCCATTTTCCGTCTCGCCAGAGGAAGAGACGTGAAGCCCGCGGGGAAAAGCAAAAACCACGGGGGGAGGGGGGGGCGCGAGCGCGGGGGGCTGCTGCCGCCAAAGCGTCACTTCCGCTCTGGGCGGGTAAGCGCCGGCCCCGCGCTCAAAGCCTGAGCGCCATCTTGGTTTCGGGTACCCGTCCGCAAGCAAGATGGCGGCTGGCGGCTGCCCGCCCCCGCCGAGCTGTGTCCCTGCCCTACGCCCGGGGGTTCCGTGTCCCGCCCGCCGCGGCCCCCGGCTCTCCCCGCACCGCCGCGGCTCTAAGCTGCTGCCTTGTATCCTCTCGTTCCTCGAAGGGAGGCGAGAGCGCAGGGCCCCCCCGTCTGTTGCCTGGTTACCTGTGGGCCGGGTGCGCCCCCATGCACAGGAGTCGCTCGGAAGGGGCTGCGTGCGGAGCGCGGCGCAGGCAGCGGCTCGGCATCCAGCGGCATTGGCAGCCGGTGCTCCGCGCACCGGCAGGGAGATGGCGATGCCGCGGCGCTTTACTGCAGCAGCTTTTGCAGCAGGCGGGCGGCCGTTGCTTGGTTGCGATACAGCAGCGCCACGTTCGGGGAAAGCGCGCCCGAGAGGTTTCTGTACCACCGAAAAGGTGCGGCCGAGGGCTGCAAGTGAGCAGTCTTTAATGCTCGAAGAGGTGTGTGTACGCTGGCCGAGTCCTACAATTAAAAGAATCAGAGTATTCTAAGTTGGAAAGGGCCCATTTCGAGTCCAACTCTTAGCCCCAAGAATCACACCAATTTCTTGAGAGCATTGATGAGCAATTCAACACTTCTTGAATCTTACACAGCTGATTTTTTAGAAGGCTACTGTCTATTATTTTTGAGGCAAGAAACATAAACCAACCCGCTACAAAAAACAAAACAAAAACAACAACAACAAAACCCAGGAAGGGACACACATGCACACACATTTTAAGGTGAGTTTTGTAAATTCTGGGGACATTGCCTGGGAGGCAGCCAAAAGCAACTGGAAGATGGAAGAGAAAGGCATGGAAGATGAGAAGCAGACATAATTCCCAAATGCTGGTTTGCTGTTCCATGTGTAGGGAAAGTGATGCACTGGTTAGATCTATTTATTGTAGCTAATAAGTTTTTTGAAATGTAGCCTTCTATGGAGGCAACAACCAGTGAGTAGTTGGTGCTGATACAAAAGCAGTGTGGTTAACTGATGAACAGCCTGGCCTAGAGAGAAACAAATACCTTTCTCGTTTTAAGGTTTTCCTTTCTGCAGGGGTAGGGGTAATGGATGTGTACCTCAAGTGCAGTACACATGCTACAGCTTTTGCTGTAACCAACAATAAGGCATTATTAATGAAGAAACTCTTTGAGCTATGATAAGGAACCTGTGGGAGAAGACAATTTGCCAGGGCCTATAACATTTTCAGAACTGTCCTGAGATTTGGCTGCATTTAATGCACCTATTTTTTAATGGTTCTGAGAATTGCTCATGCAGGAACACCTTCCACTGGACTAGGTTGCTCAGCCAATCCGACCTCGAACACTCTCACAGCTGGTGTATCCACAGCTTCTGTGGGTAACCTGTGCCAGTGCCTCACCGCTCTCACAGTAAGAATTTCTTCATAATATCTAAACTAAACCTACCCTCTTTCCATTTAAAGCCATTGCCCCTTGTCCTGTCACTACATGCCCCTGAAGAAAGTCACTCTCCAGCCCTTTTGTAGCCCCCCACCCAGAGGTACTGGAAGGCTGCTGTACGATCTCCTCAGAGCTCCTGCAGCTCCTGAGAGAACTACCCCAGCTCTCTCAGCCTGTCTTCACAGGAGAGGTGCTCCAGCCCTCTGGTCCTTGGAACTTGCTTGAACAGATCCATGTCCTTGTTGTCTCTTGGGGCCTCAGTGCTGGATGCAGCACTCCAGGTGGGGTCTCACCAGAGCAGAGCAGAGGGGCAGAATCCCCTCTCTCTTCCTACTGGCGGTACTGCTTTGGATGCAGCCCAGAACACAATTTTTTTCTGTGCTGTGAGCTCACATTGCTGGCTCATGTCCAGCCTCTCATCCATCAGCATCTCCAAGTTCTCAGGGCTGCTCTCAATCCATTCTCTGCCAGCCTGTGCTTGTGCTTGGGATTGTCCCAACCCAGGTGTAGAACCTTGCACTTGGCCCTGTTGAACTTCATGAGTTTCATACAAGCCCACCTCAAGCCTGTCCTGGTTCCTCTACATGGCATCCCTTCCTTCCAGCGTGTTGACCACACCTCTCAACTTGGTGTTATTGAAAAACTTGCTGAGTGTACCCTCAGTTCCACTGGCAGCAGCAAAGATTTGTGGAACATAAGCCAATATAAGATACGTGGCATGTATCTTACTGGGACAGAAAGACTTAGACTCTTTCAGTTCTCTGTTGTGTTGAAGACAACATGCTATGTGCCCAGATGGAGAAAACCAACTATAATGTGAAACTTTTTGAAAATATACTGTAAAGTTTTTCTAGTGTATTTGCCTGATGGCAAATAATGCAAGTTCTTTCAAAGTTTTGTTCACTCCTTGTCTTGCCAAATGTGACATTTGAGCTATGAGTTGTATGATTCGTCAGTGGAGCCCCTTGGTAGCAAAAGCATCAGGACAGGCACCAGTGGTTTTCTAAGGGTATTCACATGAAACACAACCTGACAGGTTTCCCTCTCCTATGACTCCATGACTCTCATAGTAATTTACCTTGCAAAATTTAACTTTATTTTTATACAATTTGTTCAAACTTCTAAGGTACATGGGCACTTCTGAGCTGCCTTTCATGTTTTAGAGACACTATCTTTTGCTACAAAACAATAAAAATACCAAAAATATTTCAATTTATATGCTTATTATTATCATAGGAGATAGTAGCTCTGGGCATGACACAAACTGCTGCTTTATCTGAATACAGTAGCAGTCCAGAAAATTTACAATGAAATATGAAGTTCAAGACAATGGGAAAATACATAAAGACAAAACAGCACAATAATGCTGGCCCAAGCCAGACTCTGGGTGACTTATCAGGTGTTCTCACCATTCAGTAAGTCAGATGAATAGTTGTACATCTTGTGAGCACTAACACAGAAAGGAGGAATTGATAGGAAAGTCCATGGTTTATAGGCAGCAGTGAAATTGGATTGTCCAATCCGGGAATGCCATTCCTAAGAGTTACAAAATGGTAGTGTAGGGTCAGTTCCACGGATTTATTAGGAATGAAGAAACCCCAGAGTGAAGCTGTCTTTAATCTTCAAAAGCTGGAGCACAAGCTTGCACAAGTCAGGGGTTGTATTTAGCATCTTTGGCCTGATTCTTTACGTGCAGCTGGTGTTTTACGACAGAGATCCACATCTATAGCAGCTGCTTTTCCTTTTAATACCTTTTTCAGTTTTATAACCCCTTTGAATGGATTTTGTCAATCTGTCAGTGGGACAAGGCTCAAGGGAGCTGTGTAAAGGAATGCTTCAGTAGATGGCACTCTCCCTCTGAAGGAGGATGGGCAAATACCTCAGCCAAGGAATTAAATACAGTGAGAACAGCTTCCTTTATACTCTACAGAAATCACAGTGAACGCACGTAAAGCTCTGCCTAGCTATGCAATGAAGTAAACCCCTGGCAGATTTTCACAAATCTGGATCTATCAAGTCCTCACATCTGGTATCTTCTCTGTTTGAATGACTGAAGTCTATGTTCAGCTGAACTCCTGAATTTGTAACTGAACACACACACACACACAGAGGTACACACACATATTTTTTTAATATATATTGTGTCTTTTGTGTATATATATGTATACATATATACACACACACACATATATATATAAATATATATAAAAGAGCTCAAGTGGTAACGTAAGTTGCACACATTAGACTCAGTTTATAATTGTTTTCGCAGTCCTTTTTTTTTTTCTTTCAAATTTTTTATTTTATTCTACTATTCTGTTAATGTTAGGTCCCTTTTGAGAACTTAAGTCTTTTGATTTGTTGATAGTTTTTTGTTGGTATTTTATAATCACAAAATTTCTTAGATCCAATTTGAAGAGTACCAAATTAGTACAAGTGAGGAGGCCTCAGCTGCAGGTATGGGGACAATGAAGACCTGCTAGGCCTCAGGGAAGCTCCAACCTTCTGAATCAAATCTGTTGTTAAACAAGCAGCAATGTACAGCCATCATACATCTTTCTAAACTGTACAGTGCTTTCCTCACCCTTGAACAGGAAGGTGAGAGAAGAATGTGAAAGAAATGTGTATAAGACAAAGTTGCAGTAAAAAATTACATGGGATAAATTTATAAAATGCAAATTTATTTAGTTCAATTTCTTAGAGTTTTGGATTCTTTAGTAATGTGAGTATATTCTTTCAATTTACTGCTTTTTAAGCATTTAAGTATCTTTTTTCTTATTTGACTTGCACACAAGTCAAATAAGACTACACAAGTTCTCAATAACTGCCTCTCCCCTACACTTTGCAAAAATCCTTTTTCTATTGATTAAAACCACAGGGATAGCAGCATTTTTAAAATCCAGACCCAGGATTTTAAAATTTTATTACCATAGCTCAAATAAAGTAGCCTTCCCTCCCCCCCCCCCCCCCCCCCCCCCAATATTTATGTCAGAGCTTGAGGGTGTTTGGGGGCCTGCTAGCATGAAGAGGCCCTAGGTCATGTATGAAAGAGGAGTAGAAAGAGTATTTGTGTACTTCTCTCCAGTGACAGTCAACTTTTGAGCAATCAAAAGCTATGTACCATTGCAAACTGGATAAAAGAATTTCTGTTAAAAGAAGCAGTTCAAACAGTGGCATGCTGCATAAGTAAAATGGTAGACGAATAAGAATATTTTTTACATTTTCTATTTTTGAGTCAAAACAAACCTACTGTGAGTGTCAGGTGCTTAAGGGACTGTGCCCCAAAGCAGTATTTTCTGTCATTTGCAGAGAAGCTATATGCCAGATTAAGTGCTGGACCAGTGGAAGCTTTCTGTTGAAAGTACTATTTAGCTACAGCATTCATCCAATTTTTTGGCAAATAGATTTAAACTTCCAAGTGCATTTTATACAGAATTCCAAACAACCTTCACATAGTCAGGTTACTGCTTGGAAGTCTCATTTGCACACAAACTGAATGGAAATGGTTTGGAGAGGCTTATTTAACATTGTTTGAAGGAAAGAATTATTTTCTTCCCCCTTTGGAGACAAAAAATTGAGATGATGAATTTGGGACATTTACTATTTGAAACATGTTCTGTACAAGAATAAAAGCAAAAATAGTCTAATATTATTACAGTACTACTGTTTTTTTCTCTTCTGCAAACTTGAGCTGACATTTTATTCAATTAATAAGGAAAATTATCAAGGTCATGAAACCAGTCAAAACCATTTGATTTATAGTTTCAGCCTTTACCTTTATAGCAGCTGTTGTGATTTCAGAGTATGTTCAAATATCCACAAACCAGCCTTCTACACTGGCTTCCAAGTAGTTGTTTCAAATCAAAGAACAATTACCTGACTGAGTCATCAAACTATGTATCAGGACACCTGAGTTTTATGCCTTCAGGCAAATTATAGCCTAAATTACAGGTGTTATGCACTTCTTTAACTCCCACTTATCAAGAACACAGTTGCAAGATCTTGGCACCTCTGAAACTTGTTTATAAATCATTTTGGGAATATCTCCTTTACAGATGCATTGGAAAGCTTTTTTAGTGTATGTAGTACATTTTGAAATGTTTAGTAAGAGCATTACAGAAATGCAGTCATTACTAGCAAATGTTTAATTGAAACAATGCTGTTGTTTTCTCATCTCAGTGCAGTACAGTTCAAGTTACCTTTAAAGAACCTCACAATTAAACATTACAGTTTATTAGATAGAACAGAGCAAGACACAGAAAGAGCATGTGATATATATCAGGCTTTTAGAATGAAAGCTGAAGGATGGAAGATGATGAGCAAAGGTGAAGAGCAAATGGTGGCAGAAGTAGGACCAGGAAATCGCATGGGTTCCCTATTCTTTAGAATACCCCTACTGAAAGGATCCAGAAAAGATGGTGAGAAAATAGACATACAAGCCCTGCTTTTGATAACATTAAGAAGCCAGACAGAGATCAGAACTCAATGGGTTTGCAGAGCTGGTCAAAGAAGTAGCCAGAAAAATCAAAGTCCCAATACTTTGTAATGTATTAGAAGTGTCATATCTTTAGGTTTACCAGTGTAGGTAGGCTTATTTATGATAAGTGGTATTTGTGATTAGAAAAATTGTGTCAAGAGATAAAACAGCAGTTGTTGGACAGACCAGAGGGTTTTGGGTGAGTCTGTTCATGAATGTCTGGAGATGGGTGCAGAAAAAATTTTCAAACATGACTTATTTAGAAAATAAATATTTATTAAAAGACAGAGGCCAAAACTTACCAATAAATGTAATAGAATAAATCCACCAAATCTATGAATAAGAAGTTAATAAAAACTTTCAGCAGACCCATACCTACAGGATCCCTAATTAAGTTGACATTGAATCAAACCAGTTTTTACTAGAATCCTCAATATTACAAATATCACCTCATGCTACAAGAATTAAACCAGGGTCATTTGTAAAACTCTTCAGCCAAGGATGGGCACATGCATAAGACTGGTGAGCAAAAGGAGAACTGAACATTTTCCTTTTACTACCTCTTTCTGCATGAAAATTGCAGATAATTTTTGCATCCTCCCATGCTAAATTATCCAGCTCACTCAGCAGGACTGGCTTGACAGGAAGAAAACAGTGCTAAGTTTGTTTGACCACAGCCCTTTTTTTTTTTTCCTTTCTCCCAGTTTTCTATTCTTGCTGATTTGCAAAGTCTCAGATTATGAGTTATGAGTTGTTTCTCCAACAGCTCCTTTGTTCTGATCTGTGCTTCAGCAAAAACTGGAAAAACCTGTTCACTTGCTTTTTTTTTTTTTTTAATCTTCCTCTCTCCAATTGGTAGCTGCAGCTTGTACAAATGCAGACAAGGTGGTGCGTATCTTTCATATGGAAAGCTGCCTTACAAAAACAGGTTGCATTTTCCATTATCCCGGATTTTTTCTAGCCTCATACAGGCTTTGGTAGATGCTCCATGACCTAAACGCCATTTGCCCTCCATGAGATATGTTTAGGTTGTTATCTTATTTTTCTTCAAGCAAAAGGAAGGTGTGTCTTCAGTGCAGTCATTTTAAATAATAATTTATGAACTCTAGGAGATCTGCAGAAACCAGCCTTGTGAAAAGTAGTTTTTTGGACACAGAAGTTTGTCTGCCTTACAGCATCTGCACACGGTGTGGTGTTAACGTCTGTAAGACAGAACACTGAGGAGGCAAGCTAGTGCAAAAAGCGGACAAATTGAGAAGAATCTTTTGTTTTCATCTCCTTCCTTCTTGCTTTCTGCTGCTGTTGGAACAAGAATGGGTCAGCTATGTGGACGATGCATGCAGCTCCTGCGGGACTTCATAGGCTTTGTTCAGAGGCTGTCCTCTGACTTGGTGCAAGGCATCAAGGAATGCTTAACTCTGATAAGCAAGTGCTCCTGCTTAAAGCAAAACAGCTCCAAAACCAGACAGCTGTACAAGCCCATCCTACAGCCTCATGAGAGAGTGACAGCACAGGAGTTTCTGCAGCATATTGAAACAGGTAAGAGGACCTGTCTTTTTCTAAAAGATAGTGAAAGAGCAAGGGGATTAATTTTGTGGATTGAAAGCAGATTGCTAGCTGAGCTGCTCTGGCGTGGCATTGAGCAGCTTGTTGTTGGTGAGGAAAGGCCAGAGCTACAGAGCATTTCCTTTGTGTCCAGGACACTAAGGACTCAAGTGGTGCAACAGTTGGATTAAGGTAGAAATGGTCAATCACTCTCTTGCTCTGCCACCACATGCATAACCCATGTAATTGTGTTTCATAAAAGTGAGTCCTAGAAATTAAAGTTACTTTTTTGAAGTCAGTCAAAAGGAACTGACAAAGCTGGACAGGGGCTTTGCTAAGACTGGAAACTATGTGAGTGCTGAGCTGTGAGTGGGTAGATCACAGTGTGATGTGCACAGCTGTGCACCTCTGTGTTGGCTGAACACTGTGACTTATGTTAGGAATGTCTGGGCTATACATGGGAAAGATCAAAGTCACCCTGGGAAATGCATCCTTGGATTCCAAACAACTGTGCTTTTGTGCAAAAATTTTAGACATCAGGCTTAATCACATTCATAGGATTCTGCTTGAATCAAAGTAGATCCATAACTCTTCATCTATCTCCTTTGCTTTAGATAGATTATCTGCCTAATTCTCCCGGTTTTGTTTGTGATGTCCCCATTGTCCTTTCCTAGGATACTATATCAATAGGAAAACTTGAGGTTTTATTTCACTTCTGCAGTCATCTTGGATGAGTGTATTAATCTAAAGACACTCCTTATCTCAAGATAAGGTGTCATTGCTTGTTTGGTCTTGCTTTGTCTCACAACTAATTTGGTATACTGCTTTATGTTTAGCAGCTTTGAGCTAAAACAACTACAGAAAATTGCATTAGTCCCCTGCTTTTGTTTGTGTGAAGGGTGTGGAACTACTATTTCTTTACTTGCCTGTTGGCAGTTTGGAACAATCTTGTGAGGGAAACCAGGAGAGACATTTTTACTTGGTGTGACACGATTAATGCTGTTTGAAATGATCTGTCATGGAACAACCTTTGGAATAATTGCTGTGGCTCTGGTTGTTGGCAACATGTGTGCATTAGCCTCAGCTGGTATTAGCCGGTGTCATTACCCAGTGAATGTGGTGGGTCCTGTGCTGCCGATAAGGTTCACTGATTGTTGCACCTTTAGCACTGGTTTAAATCCTGACATTCATATCCAGAATAGGGACAGATCTTTCAGCTTGTTACACAGTGGAGATCTTGCAGGGCTAAAGATTTTCTTCCAAAGGCTAGCATGCTCCTGACTCTAAAGGAGACTGTCTGGGCAATATCCCCACACAGTTGATGGATGAAATGTAATGGAGAGGAGGCCAGAATGGCCCCTTGTAGCAGCCCCTGGTGCTCCCTGCAACTCCCTCCCTGCCCCCTGTGTTTTCTTGAGAGATCCTTTCATCTCTGAGATCAGTCTTCAGAAGTCTGGTCTGTCTTGGATTCTGTGGGAGTTGGGATACAGCAGCAGGAAGCCTAGAGCTTCTCTGACAGCAGTACACAGATGAAACTGAGGGTTTTCAGGGAGGTCCCGCTGTCCACGACAAGACACGTACAGCACCCAGGAAGCAGAACCAAGGTTAATTCTCTGAGTGGCCAAATCTCACTGCCTAGACAAATGGAGGTAGGGAAGCCTCACAAAGAGAACCAAGACACATCCCTCTAACACTCACCTGTGTATTTTATTCCAAGAGTGAACAAGCCTCAGTTTTGAACAAAATATAGTAAGCAAAAAGACAGTGTTTGGACAATTTAGGTGCAAGGAGAGACTTCATGGTTGATCATAACACTCATCTGTTAGCCAGGGCAGCAAATTTTGATATTTTAAGTAAGTGAAAATTTTGAGTGGTTTCAGCTTTATCACTCTCCAAACAAAACCACAGATATGTGGAAGAGTCAGATAGATTCAGGTTCAGATAGTGAAAGCAACAGAATTAAACCACATGAAGAGATTTTTTTGGTTTTTTTCTCTAAAACCTTGCACACACAGGCAAATCCTTCCCTTTGTGTGTATTACTAATTATTTAAAATATTGATCTTTATATGAAGCAGTTCTGTGAAGCTCACTTACCTAATCTTGAGGATAGGAGTTGGCTAGTCTTGACATGTCAGCAGCTTCTAATGGCTTGAGATATTGGCTGTGTTTTGCACTGAGGCATGAAACCTCATGCCCCTCACATCCCTCACATTTCTTTGTCCTATGGAAGGTAAAGTAGCTAGATATTTTTCATAGAGATATTTCCATCACTAATGCACAGCTTTGATCTATTGCCTGAAAATATATCTTATAATTGTGTGCTCCACCAGTCAATGTGTGCTCCACCTTTTAAACTCTGTCCATTGATTCAATGTCCCTTTCATTTTCCTCTATGCTACTCCATTCCACATATTTTACAGTGGCTTACAGAAGTCATGCATGACTGCTATTGCACAATGACTGTTGTTGAACATCTGGTTTATTCATAGGGGAGCTATCATACTTGAGAACAGGTAGAGTCATGATAGAAATTTAAGCCTGAGACAAGCCCATTTGCAGTCCATGTCGCTATTCCTTTAAATCCTGTGTTTCAATATCCAAGACAGGAAACACAGTGAACTTCAGATGTGGTAAATTAGAAATATATACTCTTTCTATACTTAGAAAAATACATAGAAATACAAAATAAATTAGATATATTTACTCTTACTTAACTAAGAACACCATGTTCAGTATTTTAACAAAGATTCAGAAAAAGATAAAGATTTTTGTGGAGAATAAGAACACCTGCTTTTATATAGATAGCATAAGAGTGTCAAAGGTTATAATTTATCTTGTTTCCAATCACTAGCTTTATGAGCTTTACAAGAGGCATTGCCAAGGACAGGTTATTCCCAGTTCATCTATTGCTTCTGCTCATGGAAACATGAATAAAGATAAATGGGTTTTATGGAGTTGTGGCAGTACAAAAATCTTTATGTGTTAGGTTGGCTGTAAATTTTAATTTCTTTTTGTAAACTAACCTTTTCAGATGTAATTGAGCCTGTGCTGTCATTTTACATCTTTAGATTTTGAAATGTCTCCACTTGGAAAGGACGCTCTGGAAGCCTTGAGGACCTTATCCTTTTCAGAAAATCCAGGTTTACAGCAGTCTGCTGCCCTCTATTACTTGCATATGAGTCAGCACAGTAAGTGATCTCAGTAAGCATTAGAAAATTTTCATGTAATTGTAAATAAAAATATTATTTCAAGCTGTGAAACTCCTTTTGATTCATTAAGCAAGATGGGGATTTTTTGCTTTCATGCTATGTTGTTTGCCAAGGAAGATGGAAAACTGTCATTGCCACATAGGCAGAGTCCCTCTTGGGTTTTGCTATAAGGAGACATCTTTTATGATTATAAAGGTCTGTTATTTATGAAATTTTTATACTTCTGTGAAACTCAGCATAATCCAAAGTATTTAGAGTTAGTGTATACTGAATATCCTGAAAGCAACACAGTCAAAATATGGTGAAAGGAAATGGACACAGAGACCAGTTAATATTTTATATTATATACAAAAGAGGACAAAGCTCCAGAAGCAAGATTGTAGGGAAAATTTATGAATGAAACATTCTTCTTTGTTCCAACTATTCTGTGGGAGCACTTGGTTCTTGAGGTAGTTTGTTAATGGTTGGGAGTCAGCCTAGATATCCCAAATAAAATATCAGCAAGAGTTTGAATTCTACAAAAAGGTAAAAAAACTAGCAATAAGCAGGTTGCAATTTATTGATCTATTTGTTTATTTTAATTTTACTTCAAAGAGAATATTCTGTTGCTTGGATGATAGTGTTATACCATGTATTTTTTGCTGGATAAAAAGTGCAGGTAGCTACAACGCAAGGACCTGCAGTGAGGCAGAATTACTTGTTTGGTAGCCAGGCACACTGCTTCCCTTCCCATGATGTTTTTGAAGTACTTGATCATTCAAAACCTCTTCAGGAAACTTGCCCTGCTTGCTAGTAGCAGTGAAATTTTAATAAAATGAATATCACTCAGCCAGTCTATGGGAGCACCTGAGGCTTAAGTCCATCAAGGGAAAAATGTGACTGTGGTGAACAATGAGACTCATAAATATTGCCTCTCATTCTTGCAGTGAACATTCCCCTGCCTGTGGAGCATCTGGAACCCTTCTATGCCTTACTGCGTTCTGCTGACCTGGAAGTGCAGCAGATGTCTTCCTTGTCTCTTGTCAACTTCTTGCTGGAAGGAAATAGTGAGTAATTAATGACACATCTCTCTTCAGAGGAAGTATCTCTTCAGCCAGACTCAGACAGAAGGAGGGCACTTCTACACAAATCTAGATTCCTTTTTTTGTGTTCCTAATACGACGAGTGTAAGTCTGATTCTGGCTGCAAGATACTTAGCTTCTGGTGGCACCAAGATATATCAGATTCCTCCAGCTAGAATATATCATGTGGAAAGAGTTCTTGGATCTGTGTGCAAAGGCTGATAAATTATTCCCAGACCAGGGTGGGAATTCTGTTCTCTTTCTTGGATCTACAGACATTTTTCCTTTCAAACAACAGATACAACTCATAGAAATAAACTCTATGGATGAGACAGTGCTCTTTTTCTGGTTATTTATGGGCTGGACCTTAGTCTTAAATTGCTTGCAGAGAAAAAAATAGTTTAAATGCTTAGTATAATTCACTTGCTTCTGTAACTAAGGGGAAAAATAGATTCGAGATAGAATCTGGGAGATGCAGAAGAAAAACTTCCCAATAAAGTTTATGTTGACAGACAGGGCATGAACATGCCACACCTCATCAACGGAGTCCTTGTTGCATCTTCTACTGCACTCCTGGGCACCTGGGCCACAACAAGTATTCCATCCTGCAGTCCCATAATAGCAGAAGACAGGGTCAGTCTTTGCTGCTGGGCTTTTTCTTTTCTTTCTTTTTTAAGCATTTTGCTGCAAATAATATCATGACATTTACAAATCAAAAATAGTATTTAAAGAGTAGACCTCAGAAGAAGAGGAAAGGGTGGGGGAGCTGCTGAGTAAATTGTGAACCTATGGAAAGCTGCAGCTGCTCTTGTCAAATTTAACCTGATTTGGGACCTTCTAGCCTAAAACCTCCAGACATCTGTTACACTCTTTCATACGTCTGAAGGGAATTAAGCCAACCCAGCTAGGGACTGTGAGTGGCTTTCAGGCTGTTTCCATCTTAGATCTATTTTGTATCATCATAATGTATATCTCCAAAGCTGTCAGTGGGTGATGTAGTCTTTCCAAAAAATCACAAACTGTTTACTTTTTTATTTGTCCATTTTTCTTGAATTTTTGAATAGTTGACAAAGAATTAGTTGTCCAAATGGGTTTACTTGAGCCAATTCTGGATCTGCTTGAGTCAGAGGATCCCACTGTCCAGTGTAATTCCTGTGCCTGCATCATGACTTTGGCTGTTTCAGGTGAGTATTCTCTTTGCCTTTATCCTCTGTTGTGAATTCATTCAACTCTTCCATCATATTTTAAGATGAAACAACCTACTCGCAATTGGTTTAAGAGTCATAAGATGTAACAGCAAGTTTTGGTTTTCCCACATCATAAATTCAAGCTCCTGACATTCCAGTTATTTTTCTCAGTGTATCTAACCTTTGCATTCTTATGATTACAAACCTTTTTCTGATTTTCATCCTAAATGTATTAATGACCAGCTTATTTTAATTAATGCCTGCATTGCCTTTTGCTTCAGGAGTTCTGTCTCTCTGATGTCTATGCTGATGAGGTTCCTTCATTTTACTAGACTGAGAAAGCCAAGGTCTTTTAAGACTCCTGTTGTAAGTGGGACTCTCCATTCATCTTCAGAGTCCTTCTGGGTGTAAATTATGTGTTCCAGGAATGGAACATAGCATTTGCATGTGCCATACTGTGATACCGCAGGCCTCAGGCATTGTTACGGTGCCAGGATATAGATAAATGCTGCAGGAATTCCATTTTGGATTCATCTCTTCTGAAAGAGAAGTCACCAGATACGTGCAGTATTTCAGCCGGGGTCTCACCTGTGCCTTTTATTGTGGCACATAGTGAAATACATTTTGTGGTACCTCTCATGGGTAACACTTGCAGGTTTGGTGATTGTGCCATGGTGATGCTGTCATCCTACAGCTGACTTAATCCCCTAGTCTTCCTCCTCCTCTGCTGCTGTTTCAGGCAGACACCAAATAGTTAAGGCTCTGCCTCAAATGTTTCCAACATTTCCCTGCATTTTGTACAGGATTCATTCTGTTCCTATTGCTTCAGTCTTCTGTTGAAGACTTGTCTGTTACTTGTAAAATATTATGGTCCTCCACTGCATTGACAGTTCTACATTCATATCTTTGTTTTAATGCCATGGTTCAAAGCAAGTACAGACTAGCCCTCATGTAATTCCATTTGTAGCCTCTTCCCAGGAAGTTATCCCCATTCAGCAAAACTTGCTGCCAGTTTGCTTTCAGTCAGTTTGTTATCCGTCATGTACTGCTTGCATTTGTCACCAACTTCTGCATTTCATGTAATGATAGTAATATTTTCCCGGTGTCCAGACAGATAAGTTCAGCCACAGTTACTGAAAGAAGGTTATCATGTTAGTCTGTCTTACTCTACCCTGTGCAAACTTGTAGTTCTCCAGTACAAATTGTGCACAAGTCTGTAGAAAAACCCTGAATAACATTTATTTCCCTTTCTGTAGCATTTATTCTGCCAGCTTCCCTCTCCAGCATGGGAAGTTGCAGTCTGATGTCCCAGAAGGCTGAGGGAAGCATGATGAAAGTGTTAATTTCTCATTTAAGTATTTATGTTGCAAAGGAGGAGTGGATAAGCAGGATCTAACCACACAAAAGTGCTGATTTGCATTTTATCCCACCTTTTTGTTTTATTTTCAGGTTTTAAACACTTTTCCCTTAGGAGCTTTTTTTTTTAAGCATTGCATTTTATTGTCAGGTTAAGAATACTACTTACCACATTACTTTGCGTGGAATGCAAATTGCCCCATTTAAATGTCTTAATTAGGCATGTCATCACTAAACTTTTAGGTACTTGGCACTAGAAGGACTTTCTTTGTGTAGGGTGAGTGAAGTTAAGCCCCTGAAGATGTACTGAAGAGAGATGTCCCTTCACATGTTCTAAACAGTCCACAGAAAAAGTGATTTGTTTGGGCACCTAAGGATGTTATTTAGTCCTGAAGACACTCTTGCCTGTCCAGATGTCTAACCTGCAATATAGGGAACCCTCAGCTGCTTCAGGTCCAGTCTACCTTCATTTCCTGTGGCCTTCTAATGCCTTTACACACTCTCTTAAGCACCAATGTCCTTCTACAAGTACTCCAAATCAAGCACTCAAGAAGCTTTCAAGGCTGAACATAGAGGAAGGAGGTAGGCATAGATTGGGTTGCTGCCTGGAATTTGATCAGTGTTGAGGATCTCTGTCCCAGTTAACTAGGATCAAATGGGCTGGACCCATTTATTTGTTTTTCAGACTATATTTAGATACCACCACAATGAGACTAAAGCAAGAGGCAATTCTCCAGGGTTTATTTTAATTTTAACTCACAGACTCTGATATTTCTAAGTATCTGCATGAGAAAAGTATCCTGTTCAGTCACGTCCTTCAAGAAGGCCATTTATGCAAAAAAACCCATAAATATGGAAGCACAACCAAATTAGGAAGATCTTTAAGGTGACTAAAATTCTGCATCTAAGAATGGTCTTAATTCTGTTGCAACAAGCATGCAAGATTATTTACAGAGTGAAACTGTTTAGCAGTGTTACTGCAGGTCATGTGTAAAACTGGGTTGTCTCCCTGCTGCAATAGGGAGCTGAAAATAAGAAAAGCATGCTAACCCATTCAGATGAAATATATTTGAAGGTTAGTTTGTTCCAACAACAGCATTTATCCACACAGCAAAAGGACACATGCATAGTTTCAATTATCTGCAGCTTTTCAATCAATGAGTGAAAGTAATTAGTTCTGGGATAAGAACATAGAGTACTTCAGAACAGAACTAAATGTTCACATCTTTGGGGTTTAGGGGGGCGTGAACATCTGCTTAAAGCTAAAACAAGGAGGATGCACTGAGTGTAAAGCACATTCAAAGTTGTTCTGATGGGAAATTTTAAGCACACAAATGTCAAAAAGTGGAAAGAAAGAATTTATAAATTAGTGAGTTATTCAAATGTAGCTTGAGTAGATGTTGTTGATTTCCCCACTTTAGAGTGGCATCTTGAACACATGGTTTCCTTCTAAAAGCATTCCAAGGGTCATCAGTGATTGCTGTGGCATCAGTGAGGGACTGCATTGTTTAAGATAAACAGGTGGTCCAGGAGAGAAACATGATCTAGCCTGCCACGTCTCTTACAGACGTGGCAATACAGTTACACATCTTGGTGAGATAGATTTCCCCATCCAGTCTGTCATCATAAACTGGCAAAGCAAGTGTTCAGGCAGAATATCTGATAGAAGAAAATTTGCCCAAGTTTTGTCCAAATGTTCATAATTCCTTTTCTCAAATATAAGGTTCTTTTCCACATTCACAGACATTCATGGAGTGTATTGTGTACAAGAATAAGGGAAGCAGCAATATCTAAATAATTTTTAAATCTTTTTACCTCTTGTTTTTATTCAGCTGGGTAGTTTGCATCACACCAGTTGGAGCCATACAAAAGACTTTCTGCTTCTACTGAGGGAAACAAAAGAACGGTATGTAGGTAGGTTAGATTAGAGAAGGGCTTGTCTACAAAAGGGACCAGAATATTTCACCAGAATAATAGCTTCCCACGTAGAAAAGCTATTTTTAAATAGATAACTCTTCCCAGAACGATTATTTTTCTCAATTTTTTTCCAGAATAAAAGTTATTTACTTGAGTATGTATTCACAGGGAAGACAGATGATTACTTGCCCTAGAATATTAAACTGATACTATCTGAACTATACTTGAATAAATAATCCTGGCTAATTTGTGTATGTCAGTTCCCCACTAGATTGGCTCTAGGTATAAAACTAACAGCTTTGTTCTCATAACTCTCTAAGTTACTTAGCACGTGAAGACTTGATCTTATTCAAATACCTTATTTTTTTTTTCTTGCTCTGCTTCATGTTTCTCTCAGCAAACTTCCATAGACTGGCCACTGTTTAAACTGTGTATAAATATTGTTAACAATACAGAATTAAGTATTACAGTTTTTGGTTTTTTTCACCAGTTTTTCATCCAAGAGTCTTAAGGGGTTCTGCAGATCTATTTTGAGTTATCCTTGTACTCCAGGATGTTGAATACAACTATACAACTTAATACATTGCCATGCAAGGAATCAGCACCACTTCAGAGAAGCATTATCTTTTCAAATGCCTATGTTTAAATCAAATTCTGTCTTTAGAAACCTCTGCACTGTTTGTAGCTCTCAAGTGAGTGACACAGGGATGTGCCAAGAGAGAAATTGGCCATGAATATACCCTACTAAATTAATTAAATCTTACCTGCAGTTAGTGATGCAGCTTTTGGTCATCACATTGTGAATAGGTTGATCAGACATACCAAGGGTATGAAGCCAGTATGACACTTTGTTAACCTGTTTGAAGCATCTTGAGGATATTTTAAGTATCCTAGTCACAAACCATAAAGCACTGAACCAGCTGTGATTAATGGCTAATCCAGAAATCACGAGTTGGATTTCTTCCTGTAAAGTTCTCAGAATTTTTAAATTTCCTTTGAGCATGCAGAGAAATCAGAGAAGGGAACACCAAAGGTGTAGTCCTGCTAGTTGTCCTGCTTGTGGCTCACAGTAAGATGGCAGTAAATATTTCTTTCTTTGATTCTTTTATCCAGAGTCCAACCGAGAGGCTATTGGTGCTGCTAGAGGAGTTACACCCCTACTGTCTCTTGCCAAGTCCAATGATCCCAGAGTCCAACAAAATGCAGTTGGTGCTATTCTGAACCTCACACAATCAGGTACTTTTGGACAAATGGTTTACCTAAATTGCCAAAAGAAAACTCACTGATAGAAAAATAATCCTGAAGGGTAAGGCAAGAATAAAAGCATATCTGAGCAACAAGTTATTTCCTCTGTATATGGCATTCGTGTTGGTACCACATGCTGATGATTTAAGTCTAGCTGATACAGGCCCTTTTTTTGCCTAGAAGCAAAACAGAAAAGCTTGATTTTCAAATCTAAGGGGCTAGTGTGTGAATATTTAAACAATGTCAAAGAAATAGAAAGACAAATAGCCATTTGTTAAAGAAATAATTTGGCCTAAAAAGTTAGCAGGACATTTCGTGTATTTTAAAGCAATCTCAGGAGCTTATCCAATCAAGTCGAGCTTTAGGAGCTTTTTGTTTGTTCTGGCTAACTCATGCTGGAATATGCTAAGCATAACTACCATGGGTCAGACATTAAAGGCACCTGGAATATCTGCCAACAGCTTTATCAAAAGCAGTACCTGTTCCGCTGCAATTATATGCAGACTACCATAATTAACTCTGAAACAAACCAGCATTAAATTTCACCTACCAAGATGATACCATTATCCCAGAGAGCTAAACAATGAAGTCATGAGTAACATCTCTGAACTCTGTGTTGTGGAAGAAAACAGTTGGCAAGAACTTATATAGCTGGCTATTACATTTCTGGTATTATTAAAAAAAAAATTAAATAATTTGTTTTTGAAACACAGAAATCATAGTGAAGATCATGCATGAGGCTTTTCATCTTCTCCAGCAATTCAGATTCTCAGAGCAGTTTTTAGCATAAAACCATCAAAAGCTTAATCAGCCAGCCTGTTAGTCTTTTTGCTAAAATATCTGCATACTGCTGCATTACACAAGCTCTAAATTACATACCCTCCAATCACACTGACTGGCATATATTTGGACAACATCAGCACTCTTTAGAACCCAAGAACTGTGCACATCCCTTTTGAATGGTGCCTCCAGATGAGAGGGAGGGAAGGAGGAAGACGCTTTTACTTTTTCTTTTTAATGGCAGAGAAAATCCAACAAGTCCTATGCAAGGAAGGAGCCCTACCAGTTCTTGCCTTGCTGCTGGAATCTCCTGACTCAGAAGTCCAGGTATGACTAGGTCAGATTTTAAAACAGTAGCATTGTGACTGTAAGGAGACCCAAACCACAGTATGCAGAAATAAAAAGGGGGAGAGGAGGAAAGGTTTCTCTAGTGGAGTAGAGAAACATGGAAGAGCATCTTGGTGAAACTCAGCTCAGTCAGATAATGTATAGTAAAAGACTCAATCTAACTCTATAGGAGAAAGTTTGCTACGCAAAACTTTTTCTGCCAGCACAGATTAATGCATGCACAGGGTTGTTATGTGGCTACCTTCTTGTGTCTTTCAAATCATCAGACAAGATGCAGATAGGTCTCTTCCTCTGGCTTTTCAGGGTTTTTTGTTTTGAGTTTTTTTTGCATCCTAACTTTGATCTTCCACTCTAAGCAATGTTACTAAGTATTCTGAGAAGACATAACTTGCTAAGATCTTTTTCGTGTTGTTGTAAACATATGTAAAGCATCTTATTTTATGTGTATCACAGACACCTCTTTGTGATTCTGCACACTCAGCAGAGAGCTTGTCTTAGTGCAAAAGTATGCTGATAAACTATGAATCAGAGTTGTAAGCCTTACACTCTGCTAGTTTGTTGAGTGGCAGTCCTTTGAGTAGCACAGGATTGTTTGCTCCATCAGTTTAATTATCTCTTCTCAGATTTTTTTAAATGTCTGGAAGGATGAACCCTCTGGAATTGCTTTTGCAAACTGTTTCAGCATTTTTAGATTTCTCTGAGTTTCTTCTTAAAATTTCCATCTCTGTAGCTCAACCTGTTTCTTCTAATTATACCTCCCTAGTAATAGATACTTTTATATGCATAATCCTCCCTAACGTTAATGGTTAGATCCTTTGGATTCTTGGCATGCTAGGGCAATAGCTACATCCAGCTTGAGTAAATCAATGTAAACATACAATACAGTAGATGCAGATGACCTAACTTAGATGCCAGCAGCAATGTCATTGCAGCAGCCACATTCCCAAACAGCCAGGGTCCTAATGAGTGTACAACACGCCCCAACAGGATTGCTGTAGCTGCTACAGAATGTTGTGTCAACCCCATAAACACCCTTAAGGTGAAAAAGCATTTTTTTTCATCTGTTTTAAATCTGAGCGTTTCTCCAATCTACTTGTATTCTCTTCAATGTGTCACCACTCTGACCTCTCTCTGTGTTTTTTCTTGGTTCTTTGCAGTATTACAGCTGTGCTGCCCTGAGCAACATGGCAGCCAATGTTCAGCACCACAAGGCCTTGCTGAGACCTAGTGACAGATTCCTGCTGCGGACACTGATCTCTCTCCTATCCTCTTCTATGGACAAGGTAAAACTGTAGCTTTCTCTTTGTGAAAAGACTTAGCGTCTGAGTAGAGCTATAAACTCGGGCTTCCAGTTTCAGCCTCACATCATTCTGTGCATCTACTGTACAGGTACCTATGCAGCATCTTTCCCATGAGAAAACACACCTATAATAGAAAATACACGAGACCTACAAGGTCAATGTATGAAGAAAGCAAAGGGAAATTATTAAAGTTGCTCTACAGCCCTGGACACTTCCTTAGACTAGGACAGCCTGTATGCTATTAACTTGAAACATCATGTGAGAAGCGCCCTGTCCAGGCTCTGCCTTTGATCATTGTGTCAGTGACAGAAGTTGTCTGACACATCTGTTGTGCTACTTTTTTTTTCTTTTTGGTATCCGGAACTTTTACTGTATGGCTTCAAGGAATAACATCTTGAAAATTTTGCTTTGTTGAAAGCCGCATCAAAGAAACTTTAAGAAACCACAGTTCAGGGTGAAACTTGAAATTCTGTAAAGGGAAGTGAAAAAAAGGCAAAGCAAATGGGACAATTTCTTTCCCTTCATTTTCCTATAACTTTTAAGATGGTCTAAAATGAAGTCAACATCTGAACCCCATTCTTCATCAACAATAGGATGACTGTTACTAGGAGGTTGAAAAAACATTTCATCAAAACTTTGAAAAAAAAGATGTGCCAAAATTTATTCTTGAAGATAGTGTAATAGCTTGCTACTTTTGTCATGTTTATTTTGTGTGCAATAGGCAAGAACATGCATTACTGAAACTGCTCTTTCTCCTCTTCTCTCTCATTTTTAAATTTTTTTTTCCTCTTTCGCACAAGCAGGTTTCAAGCCAGGCATGTGTTTGCCTAAGAAATCTGGCTACCAGTGGTAAGCAATGTCTTGGAGATAAAGAAACCACACTATGTCTTTCTCTCTCTGCCTTACAGAGTGAGCACAGTGGGCTGGGAACCTTTCCTATTAAAGCAAAGAGACATTTTCTGCATTTTAACTGGATGTTAAGGGAAGAGGAAGGCACAGTGCATATCCTAACTAAATCTGTCTTAGAGCTCCCAGGTAGCAAGGGGAGTATCCTGAGAAAGTGAGAAAGGCAGCAGAGGTGTTATTATGCACAGAGCCTTAGTGAGTTGCTAAGCTTTCCTCCTCTCTGTGTTTCCTAAGTATTAAACCCAATTAGGACAGAATGTCTCCTGAAATTGCCCATTTTAAGTGGGGACCTGTCTTCTCCAAGGCATGATTCTGTCTATCATTAAATGTAATTTTCTCCCATGCATTTGTCATCCTCTCAAAAAACCCCTATCCTATTAAATGTCCAAGATTCATTTCTATGACATATTCAGGAGATAGTGGCAGAGGATTGGCACATTCAATGCTAAAGCCCCAGACTCCAGGGTAGAGTAATTAATCTAGAAAATGTAGAGGTGCTCGTTTTCAAGCAGTCACAATTACAGAGGAGCTGAGAGTGAAGAAAGTGCTGTGCTGCTCCTTGACGTGTTTGAAACACCCGGTCTGCTTGACCTTTTAGGTCTGCCCCTCCATCTGCTGGCTGCTCTGGCATTGCTTTTTAGTGCACTCACCGAGGTTGTAGGGGCAAGTGGGGTATAACAACTCAGTGGGATGGCTGGGCTCTCTCCTGGCTTACCATGACTCTGCAAGATAGGTTTCTGTTAGATAGGCTTGGGAGGTCTTTCTGTTTGTGCAGCAGAAGCTGCTACCTTCTTACCTGGTCTTATGCCAGTGATGGACTCAGAAAATTTCCCTCACTCTTTTTTTTTTTGAGGTTCAGGCACAGATGAGGTTGTATTAACCTGCCATCAAGGTTGTATTGATCCCTCAGCAAAAGGAGGCAGAACAAATGAGGGTTTATTTTTATAACTGAACATCTGGCATTGCCCCATCCCAGAGAAATGGGGAGGTCCTCTCTAAATTGATCACTGAGGCAACAGTCAACTGTTTGAGTCAGAGCCTGAATTACTCCCTGCAGTGTTCTGAACCCCCCTGACCTCCTTTGTTTTCCCACACCAGCGGACATCCTGGCCGAGATGGTTGCTGAGAACGTCCTGCCCAAGCTGTGCTCTCTCCTGGCCTCTGGCAGCAAGGATGTGCGTCATGCCTCCGTTGCTCTGCTCTGGATACTCTCCCAGCATCCACCCAACCAGGTATGGGAGGTCATTTCCCAAAAACAGAGGGGAGGCCACCACCTGGGGTAACACTGTTATGGCAAAACTGCCTATGACATGCGTTTTGAGAATGACCAAGAGACTCTGGGAGACTTCCCAGCCCTTCTCTCTCCTACCCAAAATAACAGGGCTTCATTTACTGCATCTGCACTGTCACTACCTGAGGAGCCATCTATTGTGCTGAGTGGGATCCAAAGGAAAGACCAGTGAGAGAGTAGAGGGGGAGGTGGCTGTCAGAGTGGTTGGATATGTGGGTACTGCCTTGCACACCCTGCAACTGCCTCTAGTCCCCTCAGTCCCCAGACCATAGATCTCCAGATGGGTTTACAAGGGGAGGACATACACAGCACCATGAGAGACTGCCACCATGAGGGCAACCAAGGAAGTTGCTTCTTGGCTACAGAGCTTCCCCACACACTGAAAAAGCAGAGAAAATAATTTAGAGCATACATTTAAAGTGTGTAAGTGCAGAACAAAGGGCAAGTATACTTTACTTCCCTACTTGGACAGCTTTATTCAAAAATGTATTTGTAAAATATTAACATATTTTGAATTAGGATCAAAACAAAAAAGGGGGTCTATCAGAATTTGAAATCCTGTCTATCTTTAGTTAATGCATTAGGACTTTCACTAGGACTGTGTATCCTCATGTCCTCAGTTATGGAATGATTCTTTTGCCCATGTTCAGGGTATACACCACCATTAATAGTGCAACACTAGCAAATACATGAAGAAGTCTGACTACAATTCAATTATGGAGAATACTGACAGATTACTCCTGTTTTTAAATAAACTTTACGCAATTAAAGACATCCTTAAGCACTTAGATGTGAAAGGTTTTTGGTGTTTTAAGCTGACAACAGCATTTGAAGGTAGTCAGAGGTTGGGAACATAAATCAAAAATATGTGAGAACCTTTCCCTTCACATTTCTTCAAGCAGTGGGTCTGAATATCTTCAGGTGGCCTTAGGTGCTTCTTGTGCCTGAAATACACTCAGCCTGATTGGAAATTTACTCTGGGTTTGGAAAGCTTGGTATGTTATACTTCAGTTGTCTGAATGCAAAGCAAGATTGCACCTCCCCTACCTCTGGTATGTGATGGAATAAATGGGTGAGATCAGTGCCTGGGAAGCACCAGCTAGAGCACAGAGCTATTCTAGGCACAGTGGCTGCATGAGCACCGAACATCCTCATTGCTTGTCAAACTGCCTCATACAACCAAAACACAATTTGCTCTTGACAAGCTTACAACTGAAATGCATTTAGTTGAAGGCCATTTGCACAGTAAATACATTACTCAGTATGAGACATTATGCTGGAACATGGTCCTCACTCAGTTTTGCTTTTCTTGTCTCCAAACATCATTTACATTTTTTGTTCTCCCAGCAAAGAGTACCTGGAAATCCTTTTCTCCCTGGTCCCGAAACTTGTCTTTACCAGTGCTTCAAACCCCCGGCCACAAAGAGACGTGGTCAGCAGCAGTGGGAACAAAGACTCTGGGAACTTAGCCTTCGTACACCAGTGGTGAAACAGCCTGTACTTCACGAGGGGTTAGTAGCAGGAGGCTGGAAAGCAGAGCATCTCACTTTATTCTCCAGTGAGAAGTATCTACATCTCTAAATTTGTTTTAGTGAGCAAACACGGCTGTCCCTGACTACTGAACATTGCTGCTTTGTGCGAGCGAGCCCTGGGCACTCTGAGAAGAGGCTGACCTCTTCGTATTCATATCCTGCCTCCCCATCTCCATGCCTTTTCTGGCCTGTTTTTCAAGTCTTTTCAATGTTTCTTTCTCTAATTCAGGCTGAATTCTCCGTGACTGAAAAAGGGACTTCTCCATGGGAACAACTGTTGGAAAACAAACCACTGAACAAAGCTAACCTTTACAACCAAGTCAAGTGATGCTTGAATTATTACAAATACTACCCAGGATACAATGGGGCAGAATCCGTCTGCCCTTTCGTTACCATGAAGCAAACCCCCAGGAATGCTTCACAGGAGCTCCTTGCCCTGCTTCAGCCTTCTTTTTGCAATCTCCTGGTCAGCTGTTGACAGGGATTCCCAGCAAGGGCTGGAAACTTCCCTCTTGCAGAGGGAATTGCATTCAGTTTTCCCAAGGACAGCCCAACCCTGAAACACTAAATAATCAGGGTTTGTGAGAAAACAGTTTTTGAGTCAAATTCCTTTGAGCAAAAGATCTGGAAGTCAGGGTCTGTCTATTCCAGATGGTGCCACTGACTCTCCACTCCAGATACAAAATAACTTTGCCTTACCATCTTGCTAAATGGTAAATGGAATAATATTTACCTTGTCAAGAAATTCCTGTGTAAGGAGTATGAGTTCAGCATTGCAACTGTAAGCATACTTGCTGCTGGAATATTTTTCCTTGCCTTTTTTTCCTTTTTTTTAACATTCTAGTCTTGGGAGAAGTTAGATCAACATCCATCTGAATCACTTAGTCTATTTTTACTCACAGTTTTCTCGTGATTCTCTTGCACTGTGCAGGATTGAGCCAGAAAACAAAATCTGGATCTCAGCCATATTCCATCCAAAAAGAGAAGTTCAGCAAAATTCAAGTACGGTCACTTGCTAATGTAGGTCCTAAATAAACAAAAGGTCTTGGCAGGGAAGTCATTATATATTAGAAAGTTCCTTTATAATCCATAGAAAATTTCTTCCTCTCAGGCAGTAGCAAATCCAAAATGAGTATCGTAGTTGATAGGATTACATAGAAAAGAGGACATTCAGCCCAAAAGCATAGAAAACAGTCATCAGTGGTAATTTAATTGGATTATATAAAGCTATATTATTTCTTCCTTTAAAGAGAAGGGAAAATAAGACTAAGGAAAATTTACTGTCATGTCTGCATATAGGATTCTTTAAATGCCCTGTGTTTAGACATAGAACTGCCCTTTCCACTTATTTTCCTGTTTCATTTTAGGAGTGCTGGTTGTGACAGTGCTTAAAGAAAGCTAAGTGAAGATGTCAACTGGTATTAAAAGAAAATAAGATACACTTTTGCAATTTAACCTAAGCAAAAAAAAGATTAAAGTTTAACTAACTTTTAAAGACATCTGCCTTTCAACACTGCTTTAGGTGATCCTGATATTTCATAGGTTTCAGAATTATGTGATTTTTGCAGTTGTTTATAGGACCAATGGTATGTTTTATTTTGAACTCCCTTGCTAATGCATCTTGGTTTCCAGGTAGTACAAATAATATAATTCATTGTGAACAAACAGAAGAACTGCATAAAAAACTCCAAAATTCCTAAGGGAAGGAGACTGAAAGAAAAAAACACTCCCAAGAGGAAATCTTTTGCTTGTAAGTGTAGACCTAACACAAACTCTGTTGAAGTCAGATTTCTCTTACACACAGCAGTGCCCCTTAATCCATATTGTTACTGAGGTAACTACCTGTGCAGTAATCCAGACTCTGAGCTGATACTACAGGACAAGAGTAATGGCTTCAAACTGAAAGAAAGTAGGTTTAGATTTAATATTAGGAAAAAAAAATCTTACTGTGAGGGTGGTGAGGCACTGGAACTGTTGCCCAGAGAACTTGTGGATGCCCCATCCCTAGAAGTGTTTAAAGCTAATTGCGTGGGGCTCTGAACAGCCTGGCCTAGGGGAAGGCATTCTGCCAAGGGCAGAACTAGACGGGAACTAGATAATTGGAACTAGATGATCTTTAAGGTGCCTTCCAACCCAGGCCATTCTGTGATTCAATTAATATTAATGGTAATTGGAGGAAGACAATGTGCCTGATCACAAACTCATCTAAACATACAACCCATTGTTGTAACCTGGTAAATTTCTGAAGTACTCAGGGATGCACTGCTACTGCTACTTCATTGTGTATTCCTGCCTTTCACACCAACCCTGACCACCTCTCCTTCCAGTCAGGATCCTTCCCCTGACCAGCAATGACCCGGTGAGGCATTTGAGGGAAACAACAATGAACTACACGACCTTGAAGCTCCAGCTTTCCAATAGTCAGTGCCAACCAGATGGCACTTGAGAGAGGCAGCACTGGACCTAGCCACATCCTTGGTTTAAATAAGCAAACTAGTGCTCTTCTTGCAGAGCTAAGTTCCATCTCTCCATAGGTCACTGCAAAGTCGCATTGTGTTGTCCATGTTAGATGTAACTGAGATACTGGTTGCTCTTCTCAGGACACTCTGGCATGTACTGAGCTGCTGCAGAGCCTGGGGATGTTACTGGCAGCACATAAAACAGACCCTGTGATTGTTGGACATACTGCTTGCATCATCAAAAACCTGAGCCTTTCCAAAAACAGACAGGTAGGTACGCAATGTTTGTCACTGAACTGTATCCTGTGAGGTTGCCATTGTGTTTATATCAAAGCAGCATTAAAAAATAATAATTAATTCTGTTGGTAATTAAGCATATGCCAATTTGCTATGTATTTTACACAAAATTGCATGTATGAATAAAAGGATCATAATGAAAAGTAGTTTTATTCGTATTTTCCCAACACAATACAAAAAAGCTAATTGAAATAAGAAATATCTCATTTTTGCTATGAGTGATGTGGTTACCTAGTTTGACTGCACCATAGGTATAAAAAGTTCTTCTAGCAAGGACATTTCATACTGATTAAAGGAATCATTCAGGAAAATCTGAAGTCTGTTATAAACTGAATCTTTATTTCCTGGCTCTCATGCTTCAGGTGTCTTTCATTGTGAAACAGAACCCCAGCTATTGGTGTACATTTTGCCTCTTTGGCAAGACACTAGCTATGCCAAAATGCTATGGAAGATCTCTCTTGCTGATTTTGCTTCTAAATCCGTATGCACGGATGCACTTCCTTTCTCCTTGCCTTTTAGAGTACCTTGATCAAACAGTACCATCACAATATGGAGGTAAAAACCCCACCAAATCCTCATTTCTGCTTTGTCCCACTTCCTAGTACACACTTTTCAAGACTCAGGGGTTTTTTTTCTCTTTGTTCATGACCCAATTACTTGTAGTTCCACAGATTTAAACCAGCCAGAAGGAAAAGTATGGGGTTTTTTCACTAAGATAAGAATTATATCAATTTCTAACAGCTATGACATCAAGCTTTGCAGGAAACTAGATTCCCTTAAACTCAAGGTCCACAGTAGGAATAAAAATGGACCATACATTCAAAGTTTGACAAATAAGGTATCTTTTTTTAAATACTTAAATTCTGTGACTTTATCTTGTTATCAGCTGGGAGCTGGTTCACCTTCATAAAGCTTTATAATATAGAGAGTATCAAGCTCTCACTGCATAAGTGAATACACAGACATGAGTGGGAGTGCCAGGTTTCCAGGGTCAGTTCTAAGGAGCGCTCCCTAAAATACATAAGAGACACTGCTGTTTTTATGCCAGCAGGACACAGAGTGTGGGAGCTTGAAAAGCAGCAGTCTCAAATCCACCTTGAACCTCTAGGCAGCAAGCTAAAACACTGCAGCGTAAAATGCAGCATAAAATGAGTATCAGAAAAAGATACTCCCTTTTGGTGAGCTCAGACACCTGAGCTCACTTAGGGAGCCATGAGCAGCTTCCATTGTTAGGGCCTCCCAGAGAGCTGATGACTTCATGATTTAACTTCACGAACAACCCGTCTCCTCCAGCTGACTCATTCAGAACTCATTTCTTGGTCTCATTTTTTGCTTTTAATTTGCCAAGGCTCCTATCTGTTTTCAACTCAGTCTATTAAATATATATCTCAGTACAGGTGATCTCTGAGCAATCCAAGGTGTTTTCACCTGGTTGTGGTAGATCTAGGAGGAGACATTTCCGTTGTTGACGGTTTAGACCTCAGTACTGTAGAAGACACCACTAAACCATAATGGAAGTGCTAAACATGAATCTCTCTCTTGTGGCAGAGAATCACTGAGAGCCGCTGTGTCGAAGGTCTCCTCCAGACCATGCTTTTGACCGATACTCAGGAAGACTCCCTTCGTTACGTGACATCCTGCCTTGCTGAGCTAGCAAAGCAAGGTATGGCAGCAACCCTCCATGAATGGCTGAATCAGAGAAGTGCACGTGTCCTTTACTAGTTCTAATAGAAGGTGGAGCACAGCTGGACACACAGTTGTTTCCCTTTAAATTCATTGTTCAGTTGGAAGTTTTAAGAACAAAATCCAATTAATTGGCAGGATACATGGGCTCCATTGTCTGCACTTTTTTTCAACTGCTTAAAATTCTTTAATTTTTTTTATTTTTTTTTTTGTGATGAACTTTACTGCTGTACACGTCCTGTCTACTTCTATTTGTAACTTTTCCCAGCTTCTCAGGCTGAAATAATTTCATCATTGCAGAAACTGATATAAAAAAAGACTAAAATACTAAGTAGGTCTTTATCTTGAAATTTTTTGCACATAGATTTTACTAGAGATACCAAATTGGCACTCATGAAAGGCACAGCACTCTTAATAGCAGAAAGGACAAGTGTAAATTTTCCCAAAATGCTCCAGCATTGGATATTGTCTATCAAACAAGTAATCTCTTGTATCTGGTGTAATGGCCATACAGCTGGCAACATGTCACATTTAATTTTGAAAGGAGAGCACAGTAGCTGCTGGACAGATTGAGCCCAATAGGCCAAGAGTGGATCTTGCACGTAAATTGATGCCTTTTTGCAGAACAAAAAGCCAACAAAATATGAACCAAATCCATGGCCTTACCTTACTGCAAGCATAACCTCAGAACATGACCCTTTTTTACAACCTGAACATACTGATGAACCAAGCTCAGCACTTATTTTGCTTCCCCATTGTATGAAGGATTCACTCTTTCAGCAGTTTCTGGCAGACCTCTCACCTTCATTTCTTTGACACGGGAGTTCCTATTTAGAGACTACTCTCTTACCTTTCTGCCTTCCAGAAGGAGCCATGTTACATATGGTCCAGTGGATGGATGAACCTTTGACAAAGTGCTTGGTGAGACTGGCTGGCCAACTGGAACATCCTGAGCCATCCTTTCATGCTGCCTCCATCATCCAGCACATGATGGGTCACGGTAACTCACACAGCATTAACTGTGCTTTGAGACTCATGGCTGTCTGGAGTGAAATTAGTCTTTTCACAAAGGACTGCCAGGCACTGAACAACCTTAAATATTCCTCTATCACCCCCCTCCCCGACTTGGTCTCTACAAATTTTTTAGTGTACAAGTGCCTATAGTCACCCTTGAAATAAAACAGTGAATGTGAAAGTCCAGGGATGAAAGCAGACCATAGATAAAGGTCTGATTGACATGTTTGTTGCCTTCTCCAAGAACTGATGTTCTGCAAGGCTGGTCCATAGCCAATCCTGATTCTTGCAAACAACTTCAGCAGGAAGGTGAGAGACCATTAAGATACTCCTCACCATGGGAGAGATGAGAATGTGTTTCAGACAAGGGTGACTTCCGACAAGGTTACATCTTTCTGTTTGACCTTCTTTCTCAGTATGTAAAGTGTGATGGCATCCCGCACAGACAGCAGAGGTTGTGTTCCAAAATTTTAGATTAACTCTGCTCCCTGACCAGCAAGTGAAAAACTTTCACTAAACCAAATTCTGCTGATATAATTCTACACTAAATTAGCAGGAGCAGCGAAGTAAAGTGGCTTTTAAGAATGTAGCCAAAATTTTTAGTTTTATTGAGAGATAATTAAAGAGCATTATTTCTACCTGTAGAAAACAAACAGCTTTATGCTTAATACACTTGTCCCATGCAGCTGATAGCCTTTAGGACTTGCAAGAAAAGGGTGTTCAGATGATACTGGCCACATTCTCTAGAAAGTTATGGTTAGGTTTTAGACATTAGACTTAAGAAAAACTGAAATCTCTAGAGAGTCCCCAGTAAGGGAAAGTGCAAATCTGTCTCATTTCTACCATCAAGGATTTGCAACAGAGGAGACTCTCACTCAGGAAGTGAACAGAATCCAACAGCATAATCATCTCATGGATAGCTTCACTTACCAGGCCAACCAGTCAGTGAACCAGAAGGTCCCTTGCACTGGGATGAGATTCCCAGCACAACAGCCCATTCATCTTTTTATTTACCTGAAGTATCACCAGTCTTATCAGAAGCTGCAGTACAGAGAAGTCCCTTGCCAGTCTTTGCAGTAATGTTGGTTTTAGCCAAAGGTGGATGAGTCATCATTGATCTTATAAATGTTGTTACAAAAATCAGTTTTCAAAATGTTTAAAGGCTTATACTGATCTCCAGTGGTTCTCCTGTTTATGCAGAAAAAGTGATGCTTTTGTGGAAGCATCACATTGGAGAGATTCAAGCCTACCTCAAGAATTTTCTTACCCACCAAGAGGTCCGTTTTCAGCAGCTGGGCATCTCCACATTCTGCAGACTACGAGCAGGTACGTCCTTCCTGCCAAGGCTGCCTGCACCCATCAGCAGCATACAGGCACTGCTTAGTAACTGAGATCACAGAATCATTAGGGTTGGGAAAGACCCCTAAGATAATCAAGTCCAACCACTGACAGTGCAAACTTGCTCTGCTCACTTAAGAAAACAGAATAATCTCAAGGGCAGCTGTTATATCACCTATTTTATAAAGCAGTTCTTTAAGAGTATCTCCTGATAAAGGCAGGAGGATTTTGTTTGCTTGCTTTAAAACTAAAAGCTTTCTAAACAGCAGGGAAACACGACTTCAGGAACAGATGCTTTTATCCAATATAACCATTTTTGTATAAAGATGAAACCTGAAAGTTTTTCAAATGTGATTTTAGTTTATTTTGATAAAGCAATCAAAGAAGGAAATAGCATGATTAGCTGATGTTAATGCTGAGAAGTCTCCCATCTTCATACTTAGAAGTCCATTCCTTAATACTTTTTCTGGGTTTGGTTAGTCTTCTTATCTTTGAATAAAAGTTGAGTATTTATGAGAATTATAATGTGGTAATAACTGTATATAGTACATATCTTTACATTTGTGAAGCCAGAGGTCAAAACCCTGCTATATCTAGATAGGCAGCTGCTGCATAAGGCTGAATTTGGCAACTGAGATTTATACATCTGGATCAGGAGAATTTAGCAGTAATCTTGAATGGTTGTAGAGATGAAAAGTGAATTTGTATCTGCTTTGTGTGGCATTTTTCTGCCTTACCTGTAATAAGAACCACCAACCGACTGTATATTACCTGAAAAATAAGTTTTCTATGCATCTGCATTAGAACATAGGGAAAACCAGCAGGTTGCCTAACACTATTATTCCTCTTCAGATCCAGACTTTTCTTCAGCATTCAGAAAAAGCCAAATGGCCAGACTCCTTGAGCAAGTCCGTCAACAAACAGAGGAAACTCAAGAGCTCCTTAGAGCAGCTATGTGCCATGAAGACAGTTAATATTTAAGCCAAATGGCTTATGAAAACTTACCAGATCCAAGGGCCTGAACTTTCAGAGGAAACAACTCTTTTCATTGGTTTCTGTAATTTTCCTGCTACTTGCAGTTTGGTCATGCAAGAGAGATGTCCTGATAACAAGAATTGGAGCAGGTCAAAACACAATTCCTTGGACCCTCTGGCTGGCTGTTTGAGTGCGCTTGAGGACATGGTTGCATGTTGAAAAACAGCCGCTATGCTTGATTAACCTTCCATGGTTTGTTTTTGGTTTCCTCACCCCCCCTTCAGAAAAACCAGCACTGTATTAATGAGGTTTTATTCATGCAATGGTTGATTCCAATGATGAGGCATCTCTCAAATATGCAGGTGACTCTGCATTCATCTATTCTGTTTCTGTTCCTTGTCCTGTATTTCAGAGCACACTCCAAGGACTTTAGAACATAACTGAATCAACCCATATTATAAAGGTAGAAAACTACAAACAGGTTACTACAGAAAGTAACTGCTGAGAGACAATTCAGAAAGTGCAAGAAATTGGTAACAAGAATGGGTGAAGCCTTACAGCTGATCCTTGTCCACACCACAGGCACTGCTCTCCAGCAGAAGAGCAAAGGCACATAAAGGCAAGGAAATGGTGCACAGAGCAAGTACAGAACACAGCAGGAACCTCAAATGATTTGAGTGAGATGTGTTTAAGTACAGAACTGTGTTCTGCAAATGTTAAATTATTACCAAAGCTACTTGCAAAAAGGAAAGAGTGAAAATATTTGGCAAGATTAGGAATTTTTGTTATATTTTCATATTGATACTTCATTTTAAATGGAGTTAATGAACAATAAAAAGCTAGTCATGTGTTTAAATTTAACTCATTTTCTTACTTTTATACTTCTCAAGGGCAGGCAGATGTTCAGCCTGAGTTCTACCATGTGTAATGGTTACTTGGGAAGACAGACCCTTCAAACATCCCCCCTTTCCTCTTCTTTCCCCCAGCTTTATATGCCCAGCATGACAATGTAAGGCATGGAGTATCCCTATGGTCAGCTGGGGTCACCTGTCCCAGCTGTCCCCTCCCAGCTTCTTATGCAACCCCAGGCAGGTGGGGTGGTGTGAGAGGCAGACTCTGTGCAAACACTGCTGAGCAGAAACTAAAACATCCCTGTGTTACCAACCTTGTGTTCAGCACAAACCCAAACACAGCTCCCTTCGAGCTACTGTAAAGAAAATTAACTCTACCCCAGCCAAAAGCAGCACACTGTCCTTTTGAGGTGCTTCGACCATCTCACAACTCTTATGAGCTTGAAGAGCTTTAGAGCTGATACTGGTAACAAACATGGGATAAAGGTGACATTAAAAAAAAAAAGTTTAAAAAAGTTATTCTATCAGTTAAGAGCTCAATGTTCCATTTTATTGTGGCTCAAATCTCTGAGCTTAATTTTGGTGCTTGGGGGAGGCATTTTTGATAATGATTTCTTTTAATATCTGCAAGTTCTTTCCAATGGTACTTTTTGGAAAAAAAAACCAAAACAACCTCCCCCCCCCCCCCCCCCCCCCCCCAAATAAAAAAAAACCACAAAACATGTAAAAACAACCAAAGCCAAAACCACAGTCAGTGGCCTATGAAAGTGAAGGGTAGACAGAAATTTTGGATAAAGCAATATGGCATTTTCAATACTCATGCCTGACAAGAATCTTATTTTGAAATCTCATGTGATAAATCATGTGCTCAGTTTTGGGCAGGTGGACTTTCTTAAATAGAAGACTGGCTGAATGACACACCTGGGAACAAAAAAATCTCAAATTTTAAACCACCTCCGTTGGTTATTTTAGATCAGTTTCCAAAAAGAAACAGTGTAATATTAAGTAATGATATTAGAATGTGTCCTGTGTCTGTATTCTTAGGTATTTAATCTCAAACATTATTTCAAGATCTTAGCAAGAAAGCAAATAACAAACATTCTTCACCAGGAATGAGGAGATAAAAGACATGAAGCAAGCAGAGCTAATGGTGAGCAGTGCAGCAGTTGTGATGTACTGAAATAACTCACAGAGCATCATCCCTGTGAGCATCCATGTTGTGCTGGAGACAGAAGCATGGAGCTGAACCTTCACAAAGCACACAGCTCTGCTGGGGGAGGCTTCTGCTCCCAACCCTCAGAACAGCTGTCTGCACCTGCTACTTCTACCTCAGGGAATAGTTCCACCTTGCTCCTCAAGGTACAAACAACACAACCAGTTGCAATAACAGGCAGAGAGCTGGCCTTTCTCCCATACCATATTTCAGTGCCAAGGACAACAGTTAGCAGAAGAGAAACTATTTTCCCTGCATTAAAAGAAGCTTAACCAAAAGATTTAAAAATTCAATATTAAATCCTTTTTTAAAAATTCGTACACTTACTTCTACTCTCAATTCCCTTGGTTTTATTTTGTATATCAGGCCCCTGAAACAGATAATTCTTGCACTCATTTGAAGCAAACCTGGATTGACTGTAATGATAAACTGTTTTTAATCCAGCCCTGTTAAAAAAAAAAATTAAAGCAAAAAACAAAGTACATGTGAGAAATAAAGCTGGCCTATTTTTCCACAAACAGTGAAGCAATTTTGCTGAAGTCTCCCAAACAGCAGACCAGCATAATTTATTAACCAATCCTAAATAGCTCAAGATCAACACAATTTAAACCTGATCCTAAATGAATCCTAAGACTTAAAACTGAAGCTAAATGTAACTGCCTATTTCTTTGCTCTCTTTCTTGTTGCAAGTGACTCTGTACTGATTTTTTAGAAAAGAAATTAGAGAAAACCTAAAGCAAAGTTTTAAGCAGACCATGAGTAGCAAGGAGAGTTTTCCATCAGAGATGGACTCTTCCTTCAATTATGTAAGAAAATGAAAATATAAGTAAAAATAAATATTTCAAACAAGTTTTATTTGGTACTTACATGCTATATATAGTTTTAAAGAAAAACTACATATTTTGGACACTTCAAAATATTGTGACTATGTACATGGAAAACTAAAGAAAGCAAGAAAGGAACCCAATTTATTTTACTGTGTCACAAGTTACTATTGAAAGCACTCTGACTGAATGGCTGTTTTTTCCCTTCCATAAATATTCTGGCAGATGAAGTCTCTTTCATTTTATTTCCATTGCTTTTATCCCATATCCTCTATAAGATGAACACTCAGCAGCAGCAGAAATTTCTTCAAAAATTCTTCAGCTTTTGTCTCAGAAGATTTCTTCTGCTAGCACAGACTTTCTGTGCAGCTTCCTAGAGGCCTTGCTCAGTGCTCACTAAAGACAAGTGCAGGAATCTTAATGGTACATTCTCTGTCAGCAGGAGCTGAGAGCCCATGAACCTCCATTTCCCCTACCCAAGGATCTTCTCACTGATTCAGAGAGCAACACCTCGAGCCTTTGGCGATGCTTCCAACTCAAACACCCAGAGCGAACTCTGCCTCCAACAGCATTGTTTAGCAAAGCACAAAAACGTGCAAGATTTTACAGTTCTGCACAACAGCAACCAAAAGTGTGGGATGGAACAATGAATGACAGTAGAATTCAGCATCAAACTAAAGAGAAAGCAACCTGCATTGCTCCTCTTACCACTCAAACTGTACTGCTTTATAAAAACCACACTACATAAAAAAAGCACAAGCAATGACCATTTTCCATTTGCTCTGAAACGAGCAAACCCCAAAAATCCCCAAACCTGCATCATCATCCAAAACTCAAATATCTCAGGTTTCACACAGTCTTCAATAGTCTGATAAGGCAAAGGAAAAGTCTTCCATCATTGGGAACAGCAGCAATTTACAGGACTCAGAACAAGGTATTTCTTTGTATGTGTGTGCACATATGCATACACATCTTTTATAGTATTGTGAACATGGATGTAGCTAAAAAAAAAATCAAGTTTGCAGTATCTTTTTTGCCACATTTGTCTAATTTATTCAATTAAATGATTTATTTCTGTACTGAGCAAAATTCATAAATACATAATCTAGGAGAACAATAGGTTTTCCTCTTGTCCATGAAAAAATAACGCTTTCAAATTTTCACATTTTAAAACCTGTCTTGTTTTGTGTTTTTAGAGAAAATGTGAGAAGATCATAGTGACATCTCAATTTACAGAATGTCCCTGTAGGAATTACATTTACAAGAACCTGATACAGAAGCCTATAGTTTGCCCCCATAATTAGAGTTCTCTGCAATAACATTTAAACCAACTGGTTTAAACAAAACACCCCATTAACTCTACTTGTAGAGCACTGAGGCATTTATTTTTCAAGTATTAGAACCACAAAGTGTAAAAGATTCTTTGCCAATTTTACAATTATGCCTTTTAAACCAACACCCACCTTTTTTAAAAACAAAAAAGAATCAGTCCCACCACCCAAATCAGCCTGTTACTTTCAGATTCCAGAGTCTTGTGTCTTAAGGAATGCAGAAATATTCATTTACTAACAAAAAAAGCTTGTTGGAAATAGCCATATTAAGTAACGCACGTGAAGCATGATTTTCTAGTGATGAAAGCTATTAGAATGGTGATCCAAGTCTATTCCCCTCATTTCTTCTGCTGGTTTTACTAAAGTCCTTCCAAAAAAGATATTCAAGAAATCTTTAAAAAACTGGAGAGAAAAAAATAAAACACTCCTTCATAGCATGGAAGAAACTCCACAGACTGCAGAGATGCTCATATCACCTTTGGTTCTTCAGAAGAAACAATCAGATCACTTCTAAAACAGAAGGTAAACATGACAAGTCAGAGTGGCAATTCTTCCTTCAAGATGTTACGTGCTCATACAATTATTTTAAAGTGAGATGGTTTTCCTTACGTTTTTAGACCAGAGAAGAATAAAGCTCTGTCACATTTTATTTGCTAAATTAGTATTTGTTTACCTAACATTCTTGAAAAGTTATGATGTAATTCAGAAAAATCCAGTGTCCTGAAAACCATTCCTCAATATCTGCAAGAACTTGATGAGGAAAGTAAATCCAGAATTTCAAAAAGTAGTTTTTAAAAAGTAGTAACTCCCCTTCTGCACAAGCATATCAAGCACTGCACTTGCAAAACTGGAACCCAATTGCTGAGCATAAGGTCAGAACAGCACCTGTCACTTACCACTTCTGTTTAAAAGCACAGGGCAAACCTTTCTAAGCAACTTCAAATGGCAGAAAATAAAGAATATGTGAGAAGCTCTCATCCAGGAAACGATAAGGCCTCATCACCATTGCACTGCATCTGTATGTGTTTGGCAGGCATAGCTTTATAATGAGTGTGTGCTCCTGTCCATTTAAATTTGTTTAAAATGTAAACAGTTTAAATAGAAAAAAAAATAGTTTAAAAATGCTTAAATGAATCAACTTCTATTGAGAGCTCTCGGACCTTTGTCAATTACAACAAATTACAAGTGTTAGTGAACCACATTAAACCTACCTGCTGTTTGATGTGTTTGAACACTATCTACCTGAGGCAAAAGAGTCCCCTTATCTTCAAAGGCTAGAATTGGATTCAAAGGAATTTCGGGACTATTGCTTCCATCATTGTTCATAGGATCCAGCCGGGATGGTTTAGAACCAATGGGCAGGTTCATGATCTCTCCAAAGTTATCATTCTGCATAGACATTCCATTTTCATTCGCGTTTTCCTCTGGATTGAGATTGCTGAAAGAGAAATACAGAAATTATTCCTTACGTACTTTATCTAGAACAGAAATTTAGTCATCCTCAAAGCAATAGTACAAAGGGAAGAGAAGTCTGCATCAATCCCAAACATTCTTTTAGCCAGTGGAAACAAACTTCTACCACAGTAGGAAAAACTGGTTTTGCAGCCAAGTACTTGGTATTCCTTCCCTCAAACCCATAGGATAGTAGTTACCTTTGGCTACATGATAGCCACAACTACAGTGTACTGTTTGGACACTGCAGTCTGAGAAGCAACTGCAATAGGAATCAGTAAGGAAACCTCTGCAGCACCACCACTGCCTGGAACCACCCACATAATGCAATTTACAGCCCCTAACATATTTTTCCGATGTCATAACCTTTGTTGTACCCTTCCTCTTATCGCAAATCAATGTAATTGCCCTTGGGTAAGATCACTGTTATTTTTATTATTTCTTGGATCACTTCCTGCCACCAGTTCTGGAGCAGCTTCTTCTATATGCACATATCCAGAGAAAAAACTCCTTCGTCAATATAGTGCTCCTTTCAGCCCCTTCTCCCATATAAGATCTTCGGTGTCATTTCCAAGGCACCACTCATCTCCACACTTCTATGTTGATCATGTCCAAGCCAGAAGAGCCCTCTCCCAGGACCCCTCATGGCAATCTGCACGTTCATTTTCCATCTCTCCTGTGACAGAGACAGCTCACAAGTGAACTCATGTACATCCCCCCCAGCCAAGAGCAGCACAAGCACAGACACTCTGCATTTACACCTACTCTTGCCAGATGATATTTGCTCATGTCTGACAGCCTTGGTCCTCCACTCCCAACCCCTTTATTAGGTGCTGCATTGTCAAATCCTTCTAACTCTGCAGATGGTATGTCCTATCCTGCAAGAGAGAAACTAAGGTGCTACTTCAGTGAACAGGATGACAGTAATGGGACCATAAGTTCCTTCAAGCAAGAGAAAGTACTCAACAAATACTCAAAAAACTTGTGAGCTTTCATAGGTGCTTCCTAAAGCCCTCAACAGTTAGATCCTGACAATCATGGGTACCTATTCCCTGTTTGGACCACATCACAACTGTTCAGGTTGTTTGGAAATGTTTCAGCCACAAAGGCACAGATGCAATTTTCCTAGATTGAAACTAGCTATCAATTTCCTCAGGCCATTTCTCAGCAAGTGGCTTAGTTTCACAGGCTAATTTTCTGACAGCACATTAACTAGTCTTAAAAAGAAACCTGATTGTAATTGGCATACAGTATATTTTCATTTGCTGCCTTCTTTTTGTGAGCAACTTTGCACGCAGAATTGTTTTTCAGTATTCCCCAAGAGACAAAAAACAATCATTACTCTTTTGAAAGTGGCAATGCTTTATCCAGATGTCCTGTGAGAATCACATGCTGGTGTTCATATCAAGCCCAATTTTTCAAACCATCACCAGTTCTTTTACAGAAGGCACTTCCTTTTTTTTTCATCTGTGGATGTGCTGGGTGAATTTCAAAGGGAAAAATACATTTCATTGCACTGATTTTGAGAGCAGGCACAGAAACCCTGCTGGCTGCCTGGGAGAGCTTCTAAGTCACATCACCCTTTTGTGCCAGAGACCTACAACTGTAAGATGAGGAGCAGAATCTGTGAAATGCTTTAAGACTATTAAAACCTGCTCTGTCATGTACAGTCATTAGGTTATTATTCACTATAAGGTATCCTATTACTTATTTTAGCCTCATCTCCTGCCAATAACCATAGCAGAGCTAGGATAACATGCCAAGAATGGGATAAGAAAGAGGTGGGAAGAGAGCAACTGCTCATTCATATAAATTAAACAGCACAGTGGTTCAACAAGTATTAGAGCAATGAACAAGCCTCTTGCTTCTGCAGAGTTTTTCTACCCAATTTATCAGATGACTTACTGAATAAATAATTCTTCATATTTCATATTTAAGTGTCATTGCACTGCCAGTATTACACATCTAATTAGAGCAAAATTCAGACTTGTTCAGACTTGAACAATGTCTTTTGAGACAGAGGAGTCTATGATCACAAAGGGGGTACAGAAAAGGAAATCAGGACTATAAATATTTTAAATTTTGTGGTATAAAATCTTCTAGATTCTATGCTGCTTGATCCACCTAATTACTAAAGGAGCAAATTTAGACAAAACAAAGGGGAAAATAGAACAGTGGAATTAATTTCCACTGGACATCTTAGAGGCCACAAGCTCAAAAGAAGATTAGATAAATTCCTAGGAGATTGGTAGGCCCTTCAGCTTCTGGTAATTAGCAGCTTAGGGACTACTTGAGCCTATGGTTGCATTTGAACCACAATGCTTAGCAACCCTTCATTGGCCAGAGGATCTCCTGGTAATTACCTTTTTTTTTTTTTTCTTTACATCCTGCTACAGGCCATTAAAACAAAGAACACAAAAAAATATAAAAAAGGGGTTTGACTTGCTACAGCTGTTCTTACTGTCCTATGTTACATTCTTAATGTTGTCTAAGTGTCTAATGCAACACCAAAGATATCCATTTCAGGCATACTATATTGCAGAAAGAACTGGATAATTTTGGCATTCTAACATATTCCATAAGTGTACATGTAGCAAGACACTTATGTAATAGAGGAAAAAAATGTTGCCTGAGTTGTTCAGAGTGCATTTCCAAACATAACAGTCTTGCAAGCATCTGAAGGACATCTCCATGGCAGCTGAAAAGTATTTCTGCAGCTTCACATTTTGACCTAGACACATCAGTATTAACAAGATAGATTGAAGGATGTTGAGAAAAGAGAAGCCAGTTTAATTAAAGGAACTGGAAAATCAAAAAAAAGTTAAGATTACTGAAAATTATATCTGTTGTAGATAATTTTAGCCAAAACTCTATGTAGGCACAGCCTGAAATTAGAATTTGAAGAGACTAAAAAATAAAGAATGCCAGAATTCAGTATATCTGATCATTCGTCAGAAATCAACACTGAATAGGAAAAAATAAAATATAGATTTGCAGGCCTTTGAAAAATGCCAAAATATTTTCACAGCTGCTATTTCTGATCTGAAGGACCATGTAAGTCACCTCATCTATTGAGAGGATTTTTGCAGAGGCGACATAGATAGACATTAACAGCAAAATGGATCCCAGACTTCTGGATTATTTAAATAAATGGTGCTTATTTTTAATCCACTGAGCCAACAGCATTGAAACCAGCCAGCAATGAGGAGCTTTATTTTCCAGGACAAGATATGAAGGCAATCACCAGACCAACTGTATATTTCTAAAAACTGGTTATCTAACCTACCCAGACCCAGCTCAAAGCACACAGGATGGAGACACCTGAGGCGAACTGCACTCACTGAGGTGTTTTGCACTGCATTGCAAGTGTTTGTAGAAAACAGCACAGAAAAGAGGAATTTCAGAGTAAGTACCATAAGGAAAGTACTGTCAACAACAGCACTGAAATAACTTTTTGTAGGAAGTAGCAGGCACGATCCATCTTGTACAAAGAATTAGAGAATAGAGTACAAGCAAAAATCTGCAAGTGGGCTACGGATTAAGCAGCTGTAGGGTTCTTCATCACTCCATCCTCTCACCCACACAAGCACGTGACACAAGTTCCCCAGGTAACACCTTTTAACTTCTGGTCAGAAACCTCAGCGCTTTTGCCCTTAAAACATGACGTGTTTTTCAGACAAAAGCCAAATCTTGCTGAGGGCTGGAGTGAGGTGCTCACTCAGGAGACAACCTGCACCCACTGCCCCCGTGTGTGCTACCATGTCAGGTGTATCTGGATGCCAGACAACCACAGCACACAAGATGCAATAGCAGTGGTGTTGGCACCTGTGGTTTTTGCCATGAGACAAAATCTATGGGACACTACCAAGTGCTTCAGGTTTCACCTTCCTAGTCACTGTGGCAGTACCTCTGAAGCAGACACATTCCAACCTGGCATGCCGGTTTTCCCTTCCACAACCTTACATGCTCTTCCTACTTTTGTCAGTGTTCTTCAATCTCATTTATTCATTCCTCACTGAGGACATTCTGAGGTTCCTTCCACACAGATTATAATGTACAGGATGGCACTCATTAGTGTGGCACATTTTATATTTCAAACATCAAGGTGCTTGTAAGGCTAGGAGTGATTATCATTTTAATAGCTGCCCAAGACAATTATGAGGCAGCTCTTTGCAGCTCATCCAATGCACCTCAGGGTCACTGACAGAACTTCCCTCAGCAGGAGCATCCTTGTCAGTATGACAGCAGGCTAAGATTCCCCAGGCATATGGAGGGATCAAGAAAGGGCAAATTCCTCCTTCAATTAGTGCCAATCACACCCTGAAGCATACTGTCCATTACAGATTGCACAATGGCTTCCCACATTCAAGTTTTTCCATGCATATTCTGGCACTACCTGCATAAAACATGAAAGGACTGTGAGATTATTTGGCTTTCTGCATCACTAAAATTAAAATAACTGACAGCTCATGCTTATGTAACAGATGTCACTCAGTTCAATACTGAGGTTTCAAGCTTTTCAGCAATTTCTCAAAGTCTGAGTGACTTTCTTTGTGGCTACAGAGAGCTCCCAATGTATAATATCTGCCTCCCCAAATACTCCTTATGAGGCACAAAGGGTTTTTTTAAACACATAACCAAAGTGACTAGTCCCATAACTCACACCAAGCACTTATCTACAATACCACTTGCTAATACTTCAAGCAGGTTAGAAATCAAAACATCTGTGCTGTAAGCACAGTATTCATTATCTGAATTAAGAAAATAAGCAGTGCAAGCCCAGAGTGGGTTTTATGAAGCTTAATTCAGAGAAATGAACAAAAATTCCCTTTCCATTAAGTTTCAATAAATGTAATAATTGCTGACAAACATTGCTCCAAACAATGCTCTAGTTTTTTTAAATTTTTCCCTGTCAGTGGGCAAAAATCAGTTACTGTTACTTGAAATATGATAAAGTTCTTTTCTGAACACAGGAAAAGATAAAAACCAGGAAACAAGGTAGACTGAACAGTTGGCTCTTATTTAGTCAATGAACACATGGATCTGAATATAATTTATTACTCTAGCAGCCTTCATCCTCCAAGCACAGCCCCCTGACAGCTGGTGATGCTTTTTTACCTGTCCACATTTCCGGGGGGCTGCTGGGGCACCCCCAGGCACGTGCCGGCGGCCGGAGCCTCGTTGTGCGGAGGTGGCACCGTGGGCTGGAGCTGGGGCCCTGCTGCAGGCTCTGAGGGAGGAGCAGGGCTGCCTGTGGCTGGGCAGAGAAAACAGGTTTGCATAAAACCAAGCAGCAACATCTCCCCTGTAGATTAGGGTAAAATATTTGCTACAAAAGTCCATGCATCCAAGGCCAGTTACAGTTTTAAAAAATATACAGTCGTCGCACCCCTCCCCACCCTCTCTACCCAAACCCATCTCCTTTGTCAACTTTTTGGGCACACAAACTCTGTTTCTGGTCCAAAGTAAATGTCACAGACTTCAAAACTTTGAGAACAAGAATGAACATTTTACAGTCGTATGCACAATTGCAACATACAAGCCGGTGGGCAAAAGAGGCTGGTATCTGATAGAATGTTATGCTGGCACTTTTCAAGCAGCAAAATAGAATAGAGCAAAACTTGGACATTGCTAATTCCATACACAGGTATTTCTTGATTCCAGTGACTCGAAAGGAAATCAAGAAAAAAATATCTCCATTGGGAAGGACACTTCTTTCAATAAGTACCAAACTACTACTATAATACATTGCAGAGAGCAACATAAAATGAAATTATCCTTGTCCCTCTGGGCTGCCTTGTGGTTTTCTTTTAAAGTACAACTACAGCCTTCTGCATTGTATCTAGAGTCACTCTATTCATATACAGGTCAGTAAGAGGAAGCAACTGCACCCCACCCTGCTAACATCTGCTGCAGTAATTGCAAGGACAATTTAGTATTCATAGGCTTGGACACATTTATCTACATTACCCAAAACCTCATCTGGTAAGCCCCTCCTTCAGCTGCTCTATTTCACTGTACTCAAATGTTTGGGCTGAAGACTTTTATCCTGAATGTCTTAGTCTGATCTTTGGCAAAGTTTTTATATGGAAGATACTAGAAACAGAGGTGTCTGTGCTTCTACAAATGGAATAACAGAAAAATACTTTTGATTTAATGTTGTGAAGGAAAAAGCAGAAGAAAAAGTTGTTCTGCTTTGGAAATTCGAAACAGCTTTATATTTTGAGGCAGAGGCCAAACAAACGACAAAAAGGTGATGGATTTTTCTCATTGTGTGATTTGGCCATTCCCATAAATCTTTTCTCAGGTTTTGGCAAACAGTAAGACTTAAGAAAAATATTTAAAAACAAACTGCTTGTGGAGTGTCAGGGGTCTGTTAAAGTGCAATATGGAAATTCATGTGGCTGGAATATGCCCATTAATCCATACCTTTATCTCAATGGCACATAAAGATAATACAAAGTCAAACAGTAGAGCAGCCCTGAGGCTGAGAGCAGTTTTCTCTTTATTCAGTCACTCAAAGACTCCAGCCTTCCCTTGGGCCTGGGGAAATGGAGATCCAAAGTCTCTCCTTCCTAAGAAACTGATAGAAGACTACTTCTCATTTATCTCTAGAGGGAAAGCACTAGCCAAAGGTTGTGGAGCCCTTTATAGTTTTAGAAATTCTTTAAATGGTTTATAAAACCTTCAACAGTGCCCAAAGACAAAGATGGCATCCCAGATGAGTCCTGTATTAGTAGCTCACAAACTTTTTTCCCCGAGATAATATGTAAACAAATAACAAACACAGGTAATGAAATCTGCTTCAAATGGTTTCCTGACAGTACTAATTATAATGTTCACTTTAAAAATCAAGGGAAAAAACCATCCATCAGTCAATGCTGCTGTCTTCCCTGTTGCTCAACTCAAATACAAAGGAGAAAAAGATTAATGTCATTTAATATGTTATGCTACAATAGGACAAGTCATTTGATAGCTTGACTTCAGTATTTTTAAAAGTGCTAATTCACATCTGGTGACTGTTGAATATAAGCTACATTTTATTTTTCTTCCTTTATTATAAGTATTAAAGTCTTATATAGAAGATTACCAAAAAAGAAATAAAGATAGAGGGAATGGAGTAGAAGGAAAGCATAAGTGTGGGTGTGACAAGACTAAGCTTTTGTAGCAGCTCAATTTTGTCAAAAAAAGAAATAAAGACCAAGTGAATAATACAGCAGGTGTGGAAGAAAGAAGACACAGGGTGATGTTTAGAACAATGAATGCTTTGCTTTGATGACTAAGAAGAAATAATCTTTTAAGAATATTGAGTAAATCTGCAAAAAACACCTCTGAAATAATATAAGAAACAAACTGTAGAATCAGTTTATTTTGTGATCCAAATAACAAAATAATTTCTTCTCACTTCATAAATAATTAAACTTGTTAAGAAAATTTCTTTAGCTAAACACCAATTTTAGCAACTTTTGACAAAGTTGCTAAAACATTGGATTCATTTAGTAATGGCTAATTACTGATACAGAAAGACTAAATTCATGTCTGCTAAGATTTCATTTATACTCCTCTCATAGTTCTTTTTTTACTGCAATTAGTGTGCCAAGTTTCAGAACTGTTTCTCAAATCATTGAGCTCAGTAGGCATTTATTCACCTGTTGTGCTCAGGGCACAGTTAAACAATACCTGCTTCTCCAGTAATATTTGTCTTTGATATATGTCCATTTTGCTGGTCATTGGATTTCTACAAAGGAAGCACAGTTTTGTAAATTAAAAATGGTACTATGGAAAAAAACCAGAAATGTGTTCAATATTTACACTTTAAGTAGAAGCACTGACCTTATCTACAGCTTCTACACGTCTAGTTCTCTTCATGATCTCCTCAAGCCTCTACAATGAAATGTAAAGGGGTAAAATAATGTTTGCTGGCATTAATTTGAATATTTTTCTCCCAAACCACAACTGCTTGTCATTTCTCAGCTGTATCTGTTTATTGCAAAAAAATGAATTATTTATTATTGTTGGCAATATTCCCTTCATTGTCACATCAGGCCAGTGAGGACTGCAGCCTTTCTGAGAGAACATTTATATCATTTACTTCCTACTGCTGAGGTGGAAACAGGCTGCTAAGGCAAAACCAATCACAGCTTCTCTGCATGGACTGAGTTACCTTCTTCCTTTCCAAGCGCTCTTGCTCTTCTCTTTGGAAATGCTTTTCACGTTCCAATCGAATCCTCTCGGCCTCTTCCCGCAGGCGAGCTTCCTCTTCTTTCTGTGTTGGTGGTAAAAGAAAAAGAAGAGGAATAATTTACTATTTAAGGACAGTTTTATACTCTATGCCTAATTATGCATATTATTAACCCTACAACACCCTGAAAAGACATTTTTGGGGTTTACAAGTCATCAAAAGCCTTTTTAGATGGAATTGCACATTTCTTGAATAATCTCCATGTTTTGTGTAGCATTAAGAGAGAAAAAGTAAACAAAGGACCTCACATTTGTTTATGTGCCTGTTCCAGAACACACCAGATGACAAAAAAGGAATAAATTTTCTAGCCTTCAGCATTAAAACAGCAGCCAGGAAAGTAGTATTAGAGAGATCCACATTTTGTGTGGTGGATATTTTTGAGAGTAAAACAAATGCAGTAGAATGTTTTGTTTGGCCAACAGAGTAACTGCTTAACAAGACCAAGGGCAAACAGCCACAGGCCCATTTGCACAAACTTTCCATTCCTGCTTTTTTAATGAAATGCAAAATTTGTCTGGAATATAATGGAGAGGGGCCTTGCTCCCTGACCACTGTTATGGAACTACTACAATAGATCCTTTTTTGCATCTCTAACATCCAAAAAAGCCTTGGCCATGTGCTGTCTCTGAGTGCTAAACTGAGTTAAGCCTCAAGTTTAACACTTCAAAGAAAGTAGCACACATCTTCTGAAAAAGCAGAATGGAGTTTCTCAGCCATATTCACTAACACAATCCTTTAAACATTTATTATCAGAAACATACATTTATACACCAGAAGAAAACCTTATGTCTACAAGGCAAATTGAAGTGTTGGATTGTGGGAGAATAAAGCACAAGAAGCAAGAGGACATGTGAGAAGAGAAAAATCCTATCTAGAATGCTTACCACAGCCTATCCTGAAGTCAGTAAACCCGCATTATCAAAAACAAAAGCACTTGAAAAACTTAATTTTTATTATCTTATGTCTTTTGACTAGCTACACTGATTTCAGGAGTACTGGGCCAGATAAAGGTTCTCCTTGGTTTGATTAAATCTACCCCTTCCCACTGTCCCCACGCAAAAGCAGTATTTGACATGGGATTTAGAACTCAGCAGTACCAGATCTCCAACACAGTAAATAGTTACCTTTGCATCTGGACTTGCTGTAACAAAGAATTCTCTGGTATAACAAAATTTATCAAAATTCCCCAATACAACTCTATTGATTTTGTTCATCACAGTTTATGAGGAATAAGAAAGGATTTGTTGTAAATACATTGTAAAGGGAGAGAGGAAAAAACCCTCAAAACTCAACTCCCTACCACATATTTTTGTCAAGTGGAAATATCTCTACCCTCTGAACCACTCTATGGAATGAGCTCTGTCCTAACACTTTTCACACAGCATTTAAATTTTAGATATTATTCTAATTTAGGTGCTATGTAAGAGGTGCTGCTTCACCCACTTCGCTGCCAGCTAGACTGGCCCAGAAATTCCAAGAGGGAAGCATACTTGTTTCTGAATGCGCTCCATCTCTTCTTTCTCTTTCTGCTCTCTCTCTTCTGCCTGGCGGCGCAGCCGTTCCTCCTTTTCCCGCTCCTCTGCATCCTTCCTTTGTTTTTCTGCTTCTTGTCTGCGAGCTTCCTCCTCTTCTCGGCGAGCTCTTTCTTCAGCTATCCTCTGTGACAGCTCTTCTTTCTTTTGTCTGCAACCATTAAACAAGCATAAGAAAAAACAGGTAATAAAAGTAGGGAGAAAAGCCAAACCACCAGGTTCCTGATCCAGCACTTATCCCAACTTGATAAAGGGTGCACTGCTGTCCTATTCCTAAGCTGTCTGTTCTGCTTCCCATAGGGGCCAAACATGAAGCCCTATGGAATACAAAAAACTTTGCAACACCAATACTTCTCCAGCACACCTCTGCCTAGTCAATGACTCGCATACTTTTTGAATCAGAAATAGAACCTTTGATTAATACATTTTGCAAAACACTCCTTTCTGCAATTTCACATCATCATATTTTGAGACAGTATGCATTTCTGGCACCCATCTCACCTCATGGCAATGATTCCTTGATTAAAAAAGAGTATCTAATTCTACCAATTTTTGAAGGTTACCTCCTAACCTTACTAATAGCCCCTCATCCTTGTACTATGAAGTAACTTTTCCCCTTCACCTTTGATGTTTCCTAAATTATTTACAACTTTTTAGTGTATCTTTCCAGCTGAAGAATCCTCACCTGTGTAGTGGATTTTCATATAAGAACTGTTTTGTACTTGTGATCTTCCTTGATGCCTGTCTGCACTTATTTTTGTAGTTTTACTAATTTTACTATCTCAAAAAAAATATAAAATGCAACATTCAAAATGTAGATTGGTCTTGATTAGTTCAGAATGACATTTTCATCTTGTTCTTGTTTTCTACTAACTTGTAACAGTTCATTTACTTTGTCAACCATGACTCACCTGACACTTTCACATATCCAACTTCAAACAAGATCTCTTCCCTCAGAAATAATTCACTCAGAGACCAACATCAGGAGTCAAGTCAGGATTATTTCCTGTACACATTCCTTTTTGCTTATCAGTACTGCAATTCATCTTCCATTTTGTATCTCAGCAACATAAGGTATGTCTCAAATTGTTCTCAACTGACTTACCTCACTGAAGACCAGTATCATCCCACTGGCCTCAACTCCTTACAAGTTCTCTTATGAAGGCACTGCACAGACACTGGAAACTCCTTCCACTGTGAAAGCTGATTATTCTTTACTTTTTATTTTTGATCTTTCTGTCTTAGTATTTATTCACCGTATAACTCTTATGCCACTGCAGCTTTTTTTCTTTAAAACACTTTTTGAGAGGGTCAGTGTTGTGAGCCTTTTGGAAAGCCAGGGTATTTTAACTGGTTTTGCCTTGTTCCTATCAAGAAGTGGCTAAAGAAGTTCAACAAATTCCAGAGGCATGCCAGCCCTCTAAAAAAACACTCAACTTGTGCTGTAGCCAGAGTCACAAGCATCCAGATGGGCCAGTCATTTGCCATTAGAAAGTGAGATGTAACATTAATTACCCTCCAAAACTGTTGGGAGGGTGTGGGGGGGTGTCTTTATTTTACGTGAGAAAACAAAAAGGCCTAAGTCACAAGAGCTGGACACCACCCACAATAAAGATCTTACAACTCATAACCCACAACAGAGATCTTACAATTCAAAGTAAGAGACTTTGTGCTGATCACAAAGGTGGAAACAGCCACACAGAGTTCTCTTGCTGTAACAAAAAAGTACAGCTTTGTTAATCTCTGAGGAAACAACAAATCCCAACAGCAAGGATCTGCTCTCTCTCCTTGCTATTTTAAAGCAATACTTAAAATAAGTTTTAACCTTTTAGATCTGCTTAGGTATATATTGCACCAACTGAAAAACCCAAAGGAAAATACGGTTTTGGAGAAGCATCTGTTCCTCCTTCACTTCAGTGTTGTGCTTCGTATATAACAATGTAAGTGCAGAATACACACAAGAAGCTGCTAAAAGCATATCTTCTGTACTGCAGAGACCTAGAATTACCTTTCAAGCTCTTCTCTCTCCCTCCTTTCCTGCTCCTCCCTTTCCCGCTGCTCACGAGCAAGGCGCCTCTTTTCAGCCAGCAGCCTTGTTGCTTCTTCAGGGTCAGTTGTGCCTGCAGAGGGCTTGGGCGTTGCTGGGGCTGGAGAAAGAGCTGGTGGAGCAGGGGATAGGGATGGGCTGGCTGCTGAAACAATTGGGAAAGAGAATTAGTTTGTACAGACACAGTAGCCAAGATGTCACTCTTAAACAGAAAAGAGTTTTAAATGCACTGCAAAGTGTTTTCAAGTTTACGTGCTTTTTTAAAATGATTCAGAGGAGGAAAATGTTTCTAGATGCTAGAGGTTCATATACCTTCAGGGAAGTTTGGTTTTGCAGGGTATGTGAAAGTAGCTGCAGCTGAAAGTGTAAGTCAAGTTTTCTGTCAGAACAAAGGCTGACAGGTGCTTAACAGGAGTTATGCTGACTCAGCAGATCCCTACCATCACATTTCTTAAGCCTGCCCAATTCTGTTTGAAGAGCCAAATAAAACATAGTGAAATTATCTTCTGTCTGATCATCCACATCTAAAGATCAGGGCCAGAATTTTTGGTGATAGTCACTTTTGGTGACTTGGTGATCTCAAACATCAACTGTCTGAAGTGATCTGTACCAAGGGTAGGATACCAGCTGCCATCAGTTTTGCAGCTGCTCCAACCTGAGGCAATTCATGGAACACAGCTTTTTAAATTTTGCCCTGACTAGTGAACTGTGGCTTGTGTTCAAATATCAGTAGTGCCTTCAAATTGATCCCTTATTCAGGGCCAGCTGAATGTGGCAGAGAAGATGTTACAGGTTTTTTTCAAGTAAAATACTAGTTCATATTTCTGTAACTTTGCCTGGCATTCTTCAGCACAGGTACAGAGTGACTCATCACCTTTTCTCTAGACACCAGGGACCATTACCAACACACAAGCTAATGTTAGGAAGTGTTCCCAGAGTAATCCCATCTGGTAATAGAGGCAAGCATGGAGAGGCAAGACTTTGAACTGTCAATGAAATCAGATTCTGGTCCTAGTAATATATATGTAAAATAAGTCATAAGGAGCAGCAAGCAGATGATTTTAAATCTGCATTTCTAACCATACATTGGGATGTGACAATTCTAACTTCACTAACAACTTCTAAAGAGGGGTTTCCTCCCTGATTCTCCCCTTCCTATACCTCATCATGTAAACAAACAAACTCAGTTGTTTTCTGTGCTGAATTTCCATCTGTTGACCTCTCTGCTCTCCTCTCCTGTCAGCCAAAAACTACAGAGGTCTTTCTATAACTGCTTCAGGGCTTCTACACCAGTAATTTAAAGAGTGCCGGGGCCTGTTCTCTAGCCTTGAGGTGAGCTGGCACAGTTTAGCACTAGTGCAATGGAGCACTATCCTCTCACATTACCAAAACAGGTATTCAGCCCAACCCTGGGGAACAGTCCAGACCTGGGCTAACCTCCAAGATGTAGCTGGGAACTAACAAAATTCTGGGATGCTGAAATATAAAAAGTTAAGCAATTTGATTATTCTGAATCTTGGGAGCCATTTAGAGCCATGCTCTTAGTACCCTTGGGGACAGAAGGTAAGAAAATGAGAGGCTGCAATTACAGCCTGGATCAGAAACATGCCAGAGAACCTTTGTAATTGTAAACAGTATAAATGACAGAGTTCCTGCACCTCAGCCCTTTTTAATTTACTAACATCGGCCAAGGCTAGGCTGTTGCTTTGAAGGGAGGCTTGCTTCTTGCCTCAGGCACTGAAGTTGGCAGCATAACAAGTACCTTAATGCACACCTGCCCTGCTGTCAGAACAGATAACACCCAAAAGACTTTTAAAGCTTCACTGGCATTAGTAAAGTTGCGTGTGAGATTTGCCTGCAAAAGCTTGAACAGCTTCATCAGAAATTGCTACCTGCTGACCTCCCGGCTCCTGTGAACATAGAGCCAGCTGGCAGCTGAGCCAGACCAGTGAAAGGCCAGTGCTGTTACCTGTAGAGAATGGGCTGTATTCACCTGCAACACAGTCCCAGGAGAATCAGCAGCATTCCTCTAGCCCCAAATGCTGTACTTGCACCTCTCTAGATTTTTGAATTCAACCAGCAACTCAGTTTTGGCAGCTGGGCCCTCCATGGCCTGTACAAAGGCATCCTGTAACCTCACATGTAAAATGCTCTGCCTGAGGTCTCCGTCTTTGGTCCCAGCCACCTCCCTCTTGCTTTGGGAAAACACATTCAATTTGAACGGCTGCTCATGGCTTTAACTATAGTACCTTTCTCTTTCATTTGTCTCCACTTTGTATTCATGTTTGTATTCTTTGTTGTGAATACAAACTGCTCGACTTTTGAATAGCTTTATCACACATAACCTGTTTCAATACTAAGAGACCTTGTCACAAACTCAAATATTGACTGATGCTGCAAAGAAGTAGAGTCTCTCTTCCTCCTGAACTGAACAGTCAAACAAGCATTATGGTTCCTCTGGTCTGCACCTTGTACTGGAGACCTACAACTTATAAACACTTGTAAAGTTATCTCAGTGGCATCTCTGAAATGGACTTAAAAGGAAGTTTTCTCCTCAAAAGGAAGCAGGCAAAAGATGGCAATTAAATCTCTTTGCATGTCCATGGCCAGATACATCCATCCACCCTTTTTGTGTAGTCGCCCCTTTTGTAATGGGACCAGGGACTACTGTAACAGAATTTATTAAAACAGAAGAAATCAATTCATCTGAGTTTTTTTCACAGCCCAAATTACACCTGCTGCAGTTAAATGTAGGATTAATAATATTTAAAACTGTTATCTGAAAGATAACTACAGGGAAGTCTGCAAATTTTAAGTTCAGAATCCTAACTAATCCAACTTGTGTATTGCAGTTGTCACGCTGGACTTTCTAGCTCGTCTGCAAGAGACAGTTTATGTGATATTTAGAAAGAACTAAACTGTTTGCTAGAACAAACCCATATTTTTTTCATTTTCAGATTTACCTTTTGCCCTTTCTATACTTTACAGTCTTTATTTTATTTTTTGTGTACGTCCTTTTCTGCATTGCTGATTTTCAGGGTTGGTAGGCTTTGGTGTGGGTTTCTTGTTTGTTGTTAACTATTACTCATTTTCCCTTAAAAGTTCCTGTACAAAAAGGCAGAGGAAAGGCTTGTGAAGACATACTGTGTAAGGCAGCTTGGCATGTTGTTTTGACTTAGAAGCAGGAGGGCTTCAACCTGTCTACAATTTCCTCAAAATGAACATACATTTGCAAGAGTGTTGTGAAGAATTCAGATTAACATTTGACAGAAAACTACTGAAAGTTACATCATTTCAGAGAAAGGGAAGGAAAAATATAAAACATTACTTAACCTTAAGTAGGATGCCTCCTTACCTTGAGTTAGCTCTCCTTGGACAGCGAGCTGTTCCTGACTTGTGGGTTCTCCAGAACCTGCTGAAGCTCCTTTGCTCTCTTCTGTCCCTACCACATTGGCCTTTTCAGCCTCCTTTTCTGGTCTTTTCTTCTCACCCTCTGCTTTGATCTCTTTTTTGACTGGCCGGATGTTGCCAGGAGAGGGAGGACGTGTCTGAGCAGAGGAAACTTTGGAGGAACCAGGTGGGGAAGTTATCTGCTTCGGTGTGCCAGGCAAAAAAGGCAAAGACTTGGATGCATGCCTGTGTAATCAAAGAGCGACAATGCTGGTTTCCACCTATATATCACTTCTACAACCACAGCAGCAAAAAATAAAACCATTTCTCTGTCTCTCTATCAAGCAGAACTGCCGGCACAACTGATTTGATTTCACGCAAAATGCCTCTCTCCAACTCTCCAGATGTGTGAGCAATGTGCCCAGCCAGGAAGGAAGAAACCAAGTATTTTCCTGTCTCTTCCCCTTCTCCATAGCAGTAGCAAGATTTTTTTAAAAGCAGGACTGTCCTTTCTTTGTACTGAGAAAACATCTATACTATCAAATAAGTTTGCCCTGTTTCACATTTAATTAACAGAACAATCAGAGCTGCCTATAGCTCATGTCCAGCTAAGCATGTACTTGACTTACCAAACTGGAGAGGGAGCTGATGATCTAGCTTTGAGGCTGGAAGTAAAATGACCTCCTTTAAAGTTGGCTGAGAAGCTGGATGACAAATGGTCCTTTTCTCTTTTGTCAGTCTATAGCTCGGCAAACAAAAAGACAAAGTCAAGCCAGAGTTCACGCAGCTAAAGAAAGCAAAGCAAGCTCAGTTAAGGATGAGGAGTTGGGGGGCTGAGAAAAAGCAGTGCTGAGTCAGTGGTTTCTACAGCTTGTTTAACAAGTTCCTTAATACAGCTGCTGTAACCTGACACCATCTTTGTCAGTGGATATGCATTTGACAACAAGAATCCTTTTTAAACATTCTCTCCTGTCCTAAGATGTAATGGGCTAATTTGCCCATTTGAGGCTTAATTTTACACAGGTAAAAAAATTATCTCTTACAGTTTGATCTTTGCTGATGGCCACAGAGTACCTTCCATTACTTCCCATAAACACAGGATTTCTTTTGAAGAAAACATAAAACCACACCCCCTGCCCCTGGCTCATACTTGGTCTTCCTATATAGCACAACATTTTTGGTTCATGCTTACAAGTGAGCCCCACAGATGTCCTCAAAGCTTCCAAACACGGTACAACAGTTATCCTATTCCTTCTTTTCTTGGATGATTTTACAGCACATACTTTTTGCCATTGGTTTTTATACATCACAGTGATTTCCTTTTTCCTTCTTTATTTTTTAAAAAATAAAATCCTAAGCTGAGAAAAAATTCTAATAATACAAACCAGAGCTACAACAGAACTAATGCTTCAAGGGGATATGTCCAAATTTAGGCATCTATATACTTCCCATATGTAAGTATAAACATATAAACACAACCAGAATAAATGCATTACAATAAACAAGAGTTTTGGCTTGCTAGCAGTAACTCTCTATCGGATCTGCTTTATTAGTACTGAAAGCAGAGCATCAGAAAATCTTTCTGCATATCAGTAAAGTAAATAGCTGAATTCATCCAGAAGTTTGCAGAAGCATAAAAGATTCTCCACATACAGGCTACTGGAAACAGCTCTTAACTCACTCATTTTATGTTAACAACAGTTTTATATCACCTTGATCATCAAAAAGTAACAACCTTTCTTCTTTTTAATTTAGAAAAAAAAAAGCCAAACCCCAAACCTCTTGCAATCAGAAAGACTCAAGAGGAAAAACCAACAGGCCAGGAGACTGCAATGCTCTGTGCACACGCTAGGAAATTTCTCCAGAGATACATACAAAAGCTATGCCTTAACTTAAACTTCAGTATACTACCCTCTGTCTGAAAGATTAAGTAGTGGCTATGACTCGTGGCACTTTGATTAACACTGCTTCCAAGAAGGATGTCAATAGCAGCACTCTCTCTTGACCTTCTGCCCATCAAGCCAAAAAAAAAAAACAAAACGCAAGCACGTCTTACACAATGTTTTGCAGAGATGACTTCAACTCTTCTCACACTCTAACTCAGGTTGTAGAATACAAGAACAAATATAACTGCTCAGGTTCAGCAAATGAATCTGAACTGGGTCTGACTGTATCCCATTGGCTTGGAGCACAGTCAACATGAGTTTGTTCTACTGTTTTGATGTTCCTAAAAGCTCAGATCTGCCCTAGTACTGCTACTAAATCATTCAGAATTAACCTGTGGAAAGCCTTACTTATAAACCATGCTCCTAAACCAACTCCTTCCTTCCCAGTGAGGAAAGGTTTACTAGCCTGATCTCCTAAGAAAGTGCAGATGAAGTGAGAGCACTCTGTGCACTTGTGTATCGAGACATGAGTGCATGCATTCCCCCCTCTTTATTCTAGGGGCTCAGCTGAATTTGCTAGAGGCCTCAAAAGACATCAAATTCTGGAACCTTTGTGAAAACAGCCTGCTGGGAAAAACCAGTTCCTCACTGAGGGAAAAGTGGCAACACCATCTTGAGCCTCAAAAGACAGCAAAGAATCCCCTTGAGAACGGGGCACTGTCACTGCCTCTGTGCCTTGTGAGAAGCTAAGACATCTACTCTGCAAACACGTGTGTTTGGAAAACATCAGCGTTTTTCCACATGGATTCTTTGGTGCATAATCAGGCTGTGCCACCACATCACGTGGCATTTCAGTTAAAATCCAGCCAACTATGAGACAAACTGGAGAGGGCGGGGACAGTGCAGAGGGGAGGAAGCATCCCTGCAGCTATTCCAGTGCTAACAAGCAGTGCAGTCAGGTGGTCGTGGCACGGGACACGAAGTACACGGGCTGCTGCCAAGCTTACCCCTGCAAGGTGCGTTGTTCTCCGACGTCCAACGGCATCAGTAGAAGCATAAAGTTTTGCTCGTTCTGAATTCCTACAGTTCATGGCCTTGTAGGACAGAGGGCTGAGGGGGCTGCAGGATGCTGAACGGGGACAAACGGGGATAACTACGGTGTTGGTTGGTTTTGTTATTTATTAGTTTTAATTACAGAGTAGCATTGGAGAATTGACAGAGGAAAGCCAGCAGGAACAGAAACGACCGAGAAAGACAGAAAAGAAAGAAGGTATTAATACACAGAGAAATGACTAATTGTCAAGTCAGAACCATCAGTTGACACATTATCTTGGCCACACATACAGTTAGGATGCAATTTCAATAGATGCTCATGCACTTTTCCATTTGTAAGGTAATAATTCCTTTCTAAGAAATTAAGAAGTATGCCATGATACTGGTCAGTAGATAGCATTCTCCTGTTAAGCTTTTGTACAACTGGTGGTTCTGAAAAAGCAGTAGAAACAACAGCTAGTCTGACAGATTAGCTTAGTACACACATTGAAATGAACTTCAATTACATTCAGAATAGAAAGCAGTCAAAATCAGAATGCCTACAAATTGCATTGGAAGTGAAGAAATACTAAAGGAGACATGCACACAAAGATCAAAACCCATTAACTATACAAAACAGTTTCAACTAGGAAATCAATGAAATTGCTATCTACAATTTACAGCAAGTGATTTGTTTTTAAAAATTCTTCTTTTTAGGGATATTTTTAGCCCATCATATTTTTGATACTTCTAGAATAACAACTTACTCAAATACATTCTCAACAGCAAACTATTTTACACATTAAAAAAAGCAGGCTGACAACAACAAATCAGCTTGGAAATTAGTATCTGAGTAACCAGGATGGCAGCTTTTGTTGGTTTGAACAAGCAAAAAGGCTATTACTAAAAGATCTGACAATAGCAGGTATCAGATACACAGTGCTCTGATTTTATCTTCAAAGAGAACTTTAACTGCAAAACATATCATGGGAAACTTCTTGCAGCAAAGTGTTCTTGGACTTTCTCTTGATTTAACTGAAGGAGAAGATTGGGGGAAACTATGTTATTACTGCAAAGTTTTTCTTTTTCTGCTCCTGTATTTGTCTCTTCTGGTCATTTAATTCAGTCTTAGCACAGTTGTTATCCAGCATGTCACTTGAAGAAATAAATGAGGGCTCTATATAGTATCTTTCCTACTCTTTTTTTTTTTTTTTCCATGTCAAAGAAATTTACACCCTCTATTTCCTTTATGAAAAGCCAAACCAAAAGAAACCAAACCAATATTTCTTGTCTGTATATCCCTCTCTGAGCACACTTGAAAGAATGCAGTTCCACATACAGTTAATTCTTCTAGCCTTACAAAAGTACAGCTGCTGTTACAGGAAGAGCTCATAGACTTAACAGTACTAATGCTGCAAATTCTCCTGCGCCAAAAGATTAACATTATGAATAAAGAGTCTCATGTAATTGTTACAGCAATGGCACTAATGCTTGCCTTATACTTTATAGGGATTTATGTTTAATGAGGAATTATGGCTAACTTAAAAACAAACAAGAAACAAGAAAACAGGGATTTTTGTTTGTATTTTTATTTTGGTTGAGGGCATCTAAACCAGATAGGAGGCAGTGGTACTGATGCCTTAAGTTTTAGCTTTCATATTTTCCAGTTTCTGTAGTGCATTAGTTTATAGCTCTGAACTCCATAAAAAGTGTTAGCAATTTCTCTTCACAGGGTAGTTAGACAAAACAATCCTTTTCCAGCCTGAGAACCAAGGACACTGTTGCAGCTTCAGGCCCAAAAAGTATAAACAGCAAACTGAGGAGAGCAAACTGGGAGGATGGGACTTCATAACCTGAAGCTGTAATTGGACAATTAACCCCAATATGTAAATGGACCAAAACTTGTAAAAGTGTGAAAACTCATGACCCATTGTCCCTCTTGGGTGTAGCCTTGACCAGGCTCTTGTACTGCCCAAGGTGTATCCTTTGAAGGCCTTTTTAATAAATACCTACTTTATTCCCTTAACACTGTCTAACCTCTGTTCTAGGTAGCCTCTCAAGGCATCACCATAATGTTTTACACCACTTATAATTTATGTGATTCAAATGCTCTGTGATTCAATTCCCCTTCCGCATGCTGATTATCTGAAGTTACCACCAAGAATGACAATACAAGTATTAAAAGAGAAACAGTTCATTTTCATTTGTGAAGTTGCCAAATAGTGCTTTAGGCAGCACTTCCAATGATTCATGTGCTAACAGGATTACATCTATTCAGAGGAGCTTTTTGAAAGCTATTTAAAAAAACCATTTTGGTTTCGAAGGACTTATTTAAAAAAAGATCCAGATGTACTCTTATGCTGGATGTCTCTAATAGCTCATGTAAAATTTAAGGACATGAATCCATATTTAACTTAGTTTAGATTTTTTACATAGCAATTTATTTTTACAGCCGGAGGGCAGGGTAATTTTCTAGGGAATAATGGCAGTCTGGGATGAGTGGAGTGCTCAGAGCACAGCTGTGAGCCATTGCCATCACCTGATCATTAATCTCCAGGAAACATCCTGTATGAAGGGGCTGAAGTTAGTGCTCCTAGAGAATAATACCTGGAAAACAATGGATTATTCTTCTGGTGGTATAGTTCCAGTTAGTACAGGGAAGCATTTCAGGGAATTGCCTTAGACTAAACTGACAAATCAGTCTTTCCTGCTACCTGTAGCTTTTCTCAATATTCCACTCAGTTTAGAGTTGGCTGTGCAGTATAAACAAGAGCAGTCACAAAAAGTTTCATGCTTGCTCCAGGAAGGTGACCACTTACATGCTGCCTCCTCAGCTATTCCCTAATGAAGAGCTGAATTTCCAATATCCTACTTGGTAGGTAATATTGGAAAATAATTTTACAAGCTATTGTTTTTGAAGAGTAAAAAAGAATTCTGTGCTTGTTAATTCTACTATTTGCAGAATATCATCCACATTTTTCCTCCTACAGCACTACCCCTGTGGAAACGTACCACAGCCTAATTAGTTATAAGAGTTCTTAAGTGAAAGCTTCTTTAAAAGTAATCTTAGAAGATCTCTGTTCCTTCTTACCTTCTATGTTCTTTAATTAGAATAAAAATCCTGTCCACATCAGACAAGAAAGACTTGCCTAGACTTAGAATAATATGTTGCTGCACGTGCCGAAAGTGTAATGGTAAAGTTCCCAGTGGATGATTTTAAAACATCCTATTATAAAACATCCTGTGATAAAAGAAGAGGCAGCTGTGACCTGCCTAAAATACATGATATGCAAGTATGCCCTGGCTGTATTTGGAATACAGTTTTGCCTGGGCCTTCTATTACCACTTAGTGATATCATCACATTTATGCACATGAATTTTCCCTCGGTAACTACCATCAGGGATCTGTTCTGGAGCTGGCAGTCAACTTTACAAATATAACCTCGCCAAACCTGCACATTTAACTTCACAGGTATTAAATGCACAGTAGCCAGGGCCTATCTTTATAAAATTCTAACTTTCTTCATGTGTGAAGTACTCTGGTAGGGGCTGAGACTCCTTTGCAGCAAGAAGCTCACAGCTTTAGCAGTGGATGTGCTAAATCAGCTCTTTCCAACAAGGTGTGCATTTCTTCAAACAGCCATGGTCAGCGTGATTTTGTTACCCTGCATGTTTTGTGTTCATTTACTGCATTGATGAAGAGGCAAAAGTAAGAAAGAGGTAGTAGGAGAAAGAGAAAGAGGCATAGAGGCACAGCAAACAACTGTACAGAGAAGCTTTCATGCTGCCATGCACATTAATCAGACATTTGAGTTCATTCTGGGATGCTACCATACACTCATAATTAGATCAATGACTTTACGACATCCGTCAGGGAATCTGGAAATATAAGTGTCTGAGACACGAAGCCTGTGTTGTTATAGGATTACCTGCATCTCCAGACAATGCAGCTGTGCTTTTACTCCGAGCCAGGAATGAGTGTGTGGGCGTCAGGAGCCTGCTAACGATGCTGCTCTCCCATGGACTGAGCTGAAGGCGGCGAGCTGAACGTGCACCATACAAGCGAGATGTTAGATCAAACACTTCACATATCACCACATGCTGCAGCGTGTTAGTGCTATTTCCTCACTACTGCATACCATGAAACTCTCCACAACAGTTCGGTGTTTTGCATTTTATTATTACTCCTTTTTAGCAGAAGAATTCCTGTAGAAATATGTACATCTGAACATTTAATTTGTGTTTCTGCCTGTGGCATTGCAGCAAATTGTTACCGAATGGATATGCATATTTTGCACATCTGCCACATTCCGTGTTAGGAATGACAGGATACTTTCTCTACAAGAAGAACAGTTGCCACTCCTAGACTTCAATGTCTATTCTTCATATGTATATAAGATGTTTGTGTCCCTACACAAACTTCCTACACAAAAGATATATAGTCTTTCAGTTACACTAAAACACCTTCCAAAGTTTACCAGCCTACCTAGAAAAACCAAAGAAGGTTGCTTTCTGCTACACAGAGAATTGTGTCAATGAGGTTTTACCAAATAGTGCAAAAGGGTGGTGTGCCTCAGTTGCAGACACCAAGCTCAGCTACACCAAGCTACAGTTGTCTCAGTAATAGGCAAAGCCACATAAAACAGTAAATATATTTGATCATTAATTCTCTGTTCAAAGATCCTGCTAAGGATCAGTTTCCATGTAGAACAGTAAAAAGAATCAACTTTCCACATAGCTACTCTGTTATGAAAACACACTCCATGTTGACCTGCCTGCAATCACATTGCTACTTTGCTTTTCCCAGTGTTGTCTAATACAAACATAGCTTGTCAATATAATCCTTTTATCTTGTAAAGTTTCTTTACTTTTTTTTTTTAATACTAATTAAATATTTATCATGGTGAAGCATACACCAGAAGACTCCTGTAAGTTATTTTCTGTATTGAATTGGGTATTTCCTGGATATTCCAATACAACAAATTGTTTTATAATGACTATCACAAGCCAAAATATTCAACTAGTTCCCAAACTAGTTCATTATAGTAAGCTTACACTATAGCAGTAATCTTGATATTGCAAGCAAAATCAGGTCTTCTTACATCTCAGCATTCATTTGCCTTAGTTTAGTGTTTGCAGCAACAAAACTGCATCTTGAATTTATGAATATAACATTCATTGAAGTGACTGGCTGTAACAAACTTGACATTCATTTGCATTTTTAAAGGAAGAGATCCATCACTTTTAATAGACATAAACTCTGAATCTGTCTTTAATCTACTTCTTGCTGAGCACCATGAAAAGAGAGGCTGATCTCAATCTCCTCCTATGAAAATATAATTGCTTAATCTGCCCTCAGTGCTGTTTTGCATTTCTCAAATTGCTCCTTTAAATTCCACTAATGCAATAAGGGGCATTACTATAGAAATATAGGACTCTCAAACATGACAGGCTCTTTTCATAACTGTCCTTTCACACAATGTACCATTGCCAGAGCTTTTTGTGATTAATGGTTCCGTTCTGCGATGGTAGACATCATAGACACACAAAATACCCTGCAGAGACCTCCATTACAGCGCACACATTATCATAAACTTGCAGTTTAACAAGGAAAAAATCACAGAGCTATCATTAAACTGGATGCAGTAATGGTAAAATCTTTGTTTCTTTCATCTCCAGGCACCATGCTCAGTATGATCACTGATTAAAGCTACTGTTGCAAGACTACATTCTTTTTTGTGGCCTCAGGCTTTGGTAGGTGAGGCTCGTAGGTAGAATTGTTGATGAGTTTGGAGAACTCTTACTGTAGTTTAACATAAAGATCATGCAACTTCTACACCATCCATTTCTTGGAGTTTATCTTTACATAATACGTAAATGTCACAGTGGCAATATGGCCCTGTGGGCCAGCTGCAGGCCTTACGTCACGCATAAGCCCCAGAGACAAAGTAAGCTCAAGAGGATACAGCTAAGAGACTGATGATTTAGAGCACAAACGTGTCACCTGCCATGTCTTGCATATCTCATGTTGCTTGCCCTAAAGATGGGTATAGTTTAATTATCTTTGGCTCTAACTCAGGGGATCTTGTATCCACGTCCCCTGTCGGAAACAATCATATATCTACTGCATCCAGTTGAAGCACTGAGGCTGTTTGGGAGTGAGCTAGCTGATATACACAACAGTGAACTAAAACAAAAAACTTCCTTCTCTATATAAGCAATAGGCCTGGTTCAGAGATGTCAAAATAGTATTATCCAGGACCTTGGAGTGATTCTCCCTGATCCTCTACAATGTGTTTAGATCAGAGTTCATTTAGATGCACCATGGCTTCATGGGCCAGGGTCATGACATAGTGAGTTTCCCAAATGCACAGCTCCCTGAAAACATCACATTTCACATATTCAATACATATTTTAAGAGATTAGCACCACCATTCAGCTAGAACAAACTTTCACTCACTGGGTTCCAACAAGAGTATTAATGCCTAAATGCATTGAACAGCTTCAGTTTGGTGTCCAAACCACACAGGAGCAGAACTTAATACCAAACAAAGAACATCCCAAAATAATAAAATCAACTTTGAGACAATGAGGTCAGGGTGGTTTTTTGTCTTTGTTTTTTTTTTTGTTGTTGTTTGTTTTTTGTTTTTTTTTTTTTTCTCTCTTTTTGTTTTTAATGCCTCAGGGTGAGGTTTTCAAGATTTAGTCTTTCAAACCATCTGACAGACAAGTGTACTTTTTTTCTCATGATGTGTTAAAGCTGTCATTCTAAGGGCTATTTCATAGAACTATAGAATGGTTTGGGTTGGAAGGGACCTGAAAGATCATCTAGTTCCAAGCTTCCTCTCATGGGCAGGTATACCTTCCAATAGACCAGGTTGCTCAAAGCTCCATCAAGCTAGTCCTTGGGCATCCAAAATTTCTATGGGCAACCTGTTCCACCTGCCTCCACCAAGCTATCTCACCAGCCTTAGAGAGAATATTTTCGTCCTAATATCCAATCTAAGCCTTTCAGTTTGCAGTGATTACCTCTTGGTTCTATTACTAGATGTCCTTGTAAAAAATCCTTGCCCAGATCTCTTGGAGGACCCTTTTGCTGTAAAGTCTCCCTGGAGCCTTCTCTTCTCCAGTCTGAACAATCCCAACTCAGAGCAACTTTTATTGCCCTCTTTTCACACAGGAAGCACATTTGTGATAGGCTTGCTGGTACAAGGAAGTACCCTTACCTCCCTGCTACAAGCAGGTTATTTTTAACAGATTAAAGACCTTTATAATCTAACTTGTAACTACAAACCACACAAAGTTGCAGGGAGCTGGTAAAAGCAAATTGGTTACAATCATCTGTATTTATCTTCAGGATATACAGCCTGAATACTGGAAAGTTGTCTTAACAGCAGCAGAATAATTTGCAAGTAAGCAAACAGCAGCATTTGATTAGTTATAGGAACAGATGGGAGGCAGGGATTTAACAGGCCTTCTGATGAGCACCACAAAGGAGACTCTCATTGATAAATGTGGTGTTTGCTAATACACATGCACAATATGGTGAGGAGTAGACTGGGGGAAACTGCTCTTTCTACAGGAAACAATACTTGAGCCCCTGAATGTCTTCTAAATAGTTGCAGAAAATGGTGATGCAGTGATTGAGATCATCATCGGCTTGAAAGAAAAATCACTGCAAAGAAGGAGAGAAAAACAACTAGGGTGCAAGTTTTGCAAAACCTAAAGTATGTAATTCATACCTCATTAAAAGTATCATCCCTTTGCTAAACTCTTCTTAAAGAGTGCAACTGCAAAAATCTATTGGTCAACTGCAGTTTTCTCCAATTGAATATATGTTCATGTTTTGTTACAGTTTCAACTATTCACTAAATACAGTAACATAAAAGCATAAAGAGAAGCGTGTTATAGCTGCCCAACTGTACAACTGTAATAAAGAGCTATATAGCAATACAATGCTTGAAATGGCATTAACCAGTCTTTTAGCCAATTAGTTAATGAAAACTTTTGTCTTTTGCTGCACACACACACACAAAAAATTGTCCTTCAAATGATAAAAAGGTGCTGAACAACAGATGACAAGTTCTTGTTGACAGCTATAAGCCACTTAGTAGGTAAGCTTATCATCCTTATCTCCAGCTCGCTGTTGTGCAGGTGGGAGTCTGTATTACAGTGTGATTGGGTGCCCTCTGGAAGGTGAAATGGGGAGCAGGCAGTCACAGCCTTCCTTTAAGCACATGCCTTAAGAGTTTGAGGCCACTGGTGAGTTTGGTGACACTTCTCCAGACATATGACACAACTAGATTTAGGTATGTGACTTTGCATGAGAAAAAGCATTTATAGCATTTGGATTTACTTTCTGACTTGGAGTCTGCAAAAGTCACAAGAGATCTCTAAAGAGCTCTGTGCTGTTTTAGTAAAAATGCCAAGCAAAGAATGCCTTAAAATTTTGATTTATGACCATCACTTCCATATTCCTTTTCTTTCCCTACCACTAGATTGCCAAGTATTCAGTTTAACTTCTGAATTTGAAATGGGTGGCAGAAGTTAAAACACTGTGTTACAGTCCATAAGAGGCTATCCTTCATAATTAATGCCTGCTGCTGTTCACCTGCCCACATCACCAAGATCCTTCCTCAAAAAAGCATCCCCCAGCAAAGAACAGCAACCATTTAAAAAATAGACAGACCTGAAAAGCTAAAAAAGATAAAACTGACTGTATCTTAACATTAAGAGCAAAAAATGACTGGTGCTTAGGAATAAATTATTTCCTAATGTAATACTGTATTTACCAGTCTGCACAACTAGGTTAGCCCACTAGGATGAACATGGCTCATCAAATCAACCAGATACACATGTTCAGGCAAACTTGGAACTTAGTTAAGACACAAAAATAATTACATCGACCAGACAACACAACTAGAAGTCCATTTAAAAAATTGGTTGTTAAAACAATTTTATGGATTGAAATGGGACAAAACTCATTCTCAGTAGAGGATAAAGATGTACTTTACTGTAAAGCTCTTTGCAGAAGTTACACAAGAGACGTTCTTTTATAAAACTTTTAAGCTCAATGCTTCAATCTCATAAGTCCTCAGAACAGAGGCAGCAATTCAGCTATGTTAATTTTTAAAAGCTTGATGGTTTATCATTTTTCAGACTTATAAACATCAAAAATGTGCACTGAAATGAAGCAATCTTTGGGAAATAACTGGACACAAAATGTCAATAAACAGACAATATGAAAAACACCCATACCTCTTCCATAAAAATAACTGGATATGGTAATAAAATAACCAAAAATTGTAATAAAGTAACTGCTTGAAAGCTTCATGCAACATATTCTTAGACATTCAAGAACTCTTATCAAAAAAGAAAGGAAAACAAAATAATGACAAAATGGTCTAATGCAAATAAAAGGTCACACATGATTGCATGCACTATGGAGTGATGTATTCTTTCAGTAGTTGTAATTCATTTACTAAAAACCTGACAGAAGCACTGCTTTTATCATTTGCTAAAGCAGAATTGTTTAGGTAAGTTCTCTTGTTTTAAAAAACAAGAATTACTTGCCCTCACAGGAAAAAATGTTCAACCATTTAATTGTCACATATGAAGTCTTTCCACTACCACTTAGATTAAGTACAGAAAATGACTTCAGAAGCTTGTTTTATGTGCAAAGTAATACATCAGTATAGAACATTCTTTCTTGCTGCTCTTTTAATGCTTTTTTCTTCAAAACTGTACCTCTGTCTGGAGAATTTAGTAATGTTGCAGATGAGGAGGAGAGCCGCTTGTTTATGACTGGATCAACATGTTTCGAAAGGTTCATTGTTGAAACAGACCGCCTGTCTCGATCTAAAACAAATGGAGATAATGCTAATTGACAGCCCACATGCAATAGTGCAAGTTCCTAGCTCACTAATGGGAGGAGGAAAACAGGACTAGGTCACTCCTGCTCTACCACAAGAACTTCCAAAATAGAATGGGTTTCTCAGCAGACGTTGTACAGGTGACTCAAAGACTAGGCACAACACAGTTTAAGCTTCAAATGTGTAAAATATTCTGTTCATTATCACTCAATGGGTTGCAATCTAAAGACTTTCAATATTGTCAGAAAAATCTTTGCTCGTGACTGTAAGTCGTAGAAAGCTTCATGGAGGGACCAAGATGCTTGGAAACACAAAGTTATTCACTAAGAAACCACCCTGGCATCTGAATAAAAAGGTGACAGGGCACTGTTACTAGGCAGATGGTCAATATTGTGACAATGCCATGCTGAAAGATTAAGGGAAGTCTAGTGCACTAAGGGAGTGAGGGCAAGCACAAAATAAATTAAAAGATTTAGTTAAAAATCCCCCAGTAATGTGTAAGTGCTAAACCACCCACCAGAGAGTTATCTTCAGTGTGCTGAAATCCAGCTCAGCACACACCTCAGCAGATGTAAAAAATCAGCCTCTGCGGAAAGTACCTGTAATGCACCTACTTGGCATACATAACATGAAAAAAATTACATTTTCGTTTTAGTTTCTCTACATTTTAGAGTGGTATTACATCATCTGCACAACTGCTGCAGTCAGCACCTGTGCCCTGCTGAGGGGGTGATGGTTACTTCAGGAATAGAGACTGTACACACTTTGTGCATATGTGTGTCACAGGAAGTTTGCTGTGTCCTTTCTTTTTTCTCTTTCTCAAAAAAAAATTAAAAAAAAAAAAAAATCCAAATAAAAAGAGCTCCAAGCTCTGTGCATCGACTAGACATTCCCCGTTACAAATTTCCATTTGAAAATCTGACATCCAAAAGATGCTGTGAGAATCAATTCTACTTTTGCTTACGTTTTAGCATGTACTGAACCTCACCGCTACTCAGCAAAGCACTCAACCATGCTGAAATGCAATGAGGCTTGAGCATATGCCTAACTGCTCTGCTGATTCATAGTCTGTGTGTGCAAAAATGTGTTTGTACACTGTTTTCAAAGCAGGTACAAACTCAGGACAATGACAACATTAAGGATGCTGCTGCTGAAATATTATTTGCCATTGTTTATTTATGGCAAGTGTATTAACTTCTTCTGTCCTAATAGATTAAATTCTACTCACTGTGTACAAAAAATTTCATACAAATAGAATATATGAAAAATACCTTAACTCTCCCCAGATCTATGAACTATATAGGATTCATTATAACTGGTTGGACTGAAGAAAGATGCTCCCTACCCCATGTGATTATTTGCTAATTTTAATGTTAGAATGACATGGTGAGGGCATAGACCTGGCAGATTGGATACTGGGAGGGGAATAAAACTCAGAAACAGGTTTCAAAAAGGAGAAATCTAAATGTTATAACTAAGAACAAGACCTCTGTAGGCTGGCAGGATAATCCCACACTGATCTATAGGGCACATTGGAGAATGCCCTGTCACTACTGAAGACACGATGCTCAGGCTTTCTGAGAACAGAACAATATTTGTGGGAATGGGATGGGGAGTTTGATCTCACGTCTAATCTGCCCCTGAGAAACAACACAGCATCAGTACAACAATTAAGTTTCTACATCTGGATGTACTGCATAAACTGGCTTTCTGAAGATAACAAATGACAATATTGAAAATCATCTCTGCTGTTAGGCATGACAACATTTCTCTTGTCAATGAACCTTATTTAAATGAATGACATTCAGCATAAGGATTTGCATACAAGTGTTGGCAATACGAATCCTATAAATATAGAATAGGCCAAATGCAATCCATTGCCTGGAAAATTGCTTCTTTCTTCATCCAAAAAAGCCAAAAATGAAACAAAAAAAAGGAATTAAAATACTCATGAGCAACGGAACAGCCAACGCAGCTGGTTATGTGTCTATGTTCATGTGCAAAATAATTGTAAATCCTATGTGCAATATGCCAAAAGGGTTTTAGAAAATAACAAAATATTCAAATTTGCTCTCCTTGAGTTCCAGTAGATAGAATATTATGCTTCATTTCAGTGAATTGTGCCAAATCTTTAGAGTCAGCCAGCAGTAACTCTCCACCATAAAAATAAATAATAATGAAAAATCTGGTACTAACAACAGTTCTAATCTATTAGCATGATGTTAAGCATGCATTGCAACTACATGACGGTGGTTTAGTTACTGATGAGCTCACTTCCTGAGAACTAGCTATAGGTTAAGGAATAACAAACCACAGCATTATGTACCAGGTTTTCTAGCACCACCCAGAGATTTGAAGTGGTGCTCCAGGCCTGCTAAATCGAGAAAGGTGAATGATGATTCAAAAAAATAACCTAGGGACAGAATGCAAGACAATGATTTTTCACAGAAAATAAAATAAAAATCAAATAAGTTATACAAATTTAAGCAAAAAAGTAACCTTTTATGAAAAATAACTGTTTATTGAAATTGTATATGACAAAGATTTCAGAGCATTCTTTTCTCAACAGTTTTTTCCTCCCTTGATGGGAGGTTAGATACATTGAAATTAGAATAGGAAGAAAAGAACTTTAAGGATCACTTTCTGTTAAAAAAACAAATAAAGGAGAAGTTCTCTTTTTGGGAGCTTGATTCATATTTAACAGGGCATATACACATTAATGACTGGTAGATTAAGTTAGACAAGATAATTGGGGAAAGAAGCATATAGCTAAAATTCACTTAAACTTAATTTGCCAATCTTTGGGGGAAGAAAAGGGACCTCTATTTCCCAAAATTTCTGTATCGCGCATATCGCTTATTACAAAGAACAATTTTTCTTCCTTGTGTCTTCTTTAATCTCAGCATTTGGTCATTTCCACCAGACCTACTTTTGGAGGCACAAAGCTAGCATTTGCCACAGTAGCTCATATCACGAGATTGACACAGCACAAGCACACCCACATGTACACACACGAACAACAGCAAAGCAGCAGAAGCGAGGTAAGTCACAGAATAAGTCAACTCTCGAAACAAGCTCTAACTCTTGTTCAGATTTCTTTCTCCTTGTTACCTTTTTGCAACACAAGAATGTCACAAACATGCCACTGCTAGCAATAATAGGACCAAGAGCAAAGAATTCAAACCAACATACACTTTCTTTCAGAGGAAGAAAATTCCAGTTGACTGGTGGGGAAGGGAAACTGGCATGCAAAGCAAGTCCCCCTCTTTACCTGTGTTATTAATGCGGTTGTGTAGGGCTCCTCCCCAGGACCACCTGTTTTGCCTTTGTTTTGGCTTCTGGCTTCTTTCAATTGTGCGACGTACAACAGCTTCATGTCGTTCCTCGAGTACAACAGGATAATACATTTGGATACTATTGGGTTTTTAACTTTATTTTCTCATCAAACCCTGCAACCCTCCATTGATATGGACAAAAACAAGTAGGCAACTTACAACTGTGTTTAAGCTTATGTGCTGTCTACTAAGACTAGAACAAAATTAAGCAGCAAGTAAGCCATAAATAAGTTAGAATGTTAACTGAAATTTTGAAAAGGTAAGGTCTGTTTAAGTGGCCCTGCCACTACACAAACACATCCTAGTACTACTTCCCATCTACTAAATACCAGAAGAGTGGGAGAGATAGAAAACAAAACACCCTCAAGGGTGAGGTGACTTACACTGCATGTACTTTCCAGTTTAACTGAGACAAATCAACCAAGAGCATATTTCATTACACATTCATTTTTGAAAAGGTTTTCTTATATTTAACTACCATTAAACTAAATGGCTAAGAATTAATAGATAACCATACAAACCTGACCCAATTTCTTTTTCTTCCAGAGTTTGAGCAGCACCATACACAGTAATCCAGGCATGCTCTACTTCACTGCATTTGATTGATAACAAAAGCAGTACCTGTGCAAGTAAGGTTTAAAATCCTTCCACACACTGTCATATTGACCATGGCCCACGTTTCATTCTTTACATCAGCTCTTGGAGAAAAAGGTTGGCAGTTCTGTATCTTATGGCAAGGGAAGTTGTAAAGTGTTACCATGATGTTCATTCTTACCTTCTCTTCTTCTAGCTTCTGCCTTCGCTTTTCCTCTACGGCAGCTCGCCTTCTCTCTTCCTTTAGTCTCTGCTCTTCTAGCTTCTTCCTGCGTTCCTCTAGGTGTTTTTCATAATGTTGCCGTGCTCTCTCTTCTCTTTCTAACCAGACAGATTCTCTTGCAGCTGTGAGAAAAATGAGAAATAAAAGTATTATCTTGCTTTATGCAATTAAATCTTTAATACATTTTAAATAACCAAGGTAAATGGAAAACCTTTTGAACTCTCTTTCTTCAGGCATAGATAAAATCCTTATCTCTCCTTATATATTAAAATGTACCCTGGCCACACACTGATTTCATTTAATCTCAATTTACTTATTATGATTTACCAACAGTTAAGTTATTTGAACATACAGTTTCTTCATAGAAGAAGTTTTTGCTAGCTTAAAATGCCTAAATACGGAGGTCAGATGTATGAGAACAAACTTCTGTTATACAAACCATGATAATTGTCTGTAATATTTTACTGAAAAAAAAGACAAAAGAAGAGAGGTCAAACGATCATAACTTTCACCTTTATTGATCAATACAGATTTCTTATGATAGAAATGGCTGGGATGAGAATTCTAGCACCTGGACCAACAGAAAGAAAGGAAGTTAACCACCAAAGAAGTCTAAAGGTAAACATTAATCTGTCACAATTCCACTTATGCACAGCTTCAAACAACATTTCAGAAGAGCTAATCAAGACAAATCAGGAAGCCCTACACAAGACCAATTTTTCTCCCTATCAGGGTCTGAATTTTCATGAATTTTGTGAATGCAGGCTCAGACTGCATTCCACATGAAACCATTGATGTAGGATACTCTGGATCTCTCTCCGCTGGTGCCTTGAAAACTTTTGGACGCAGATTGTTTCCTTATACAACATTGTATGTTTGGAGTCTGAGTCAGTGCTGTGGTCACATAGGAAATGCTCTAGACTCTTACAGCATCCTTTCACCATAGTAGTACATAAATGAATAAAAAAACCCCCAAACCCTATTAAAGCAAACCAACCTAGCACAAAAAACCCCCAAATCCAGTGCACACATCCTGTTGCCTAGACCCTGAACACACTAAGCAACTCAAACAATGTAGTTGTTCAAAACTGGAACTCAGTCATACCATTTTGCAGAAGTTGTGAAAAATCCATTCTCTTTGAAAGACCTAAGAGCATCTAAGAAGCATAATTGCATATATCTCATGAAAATCCAGCTGGCTGTAGCATGTCAGCTTTTAATGATAGTCACTTACATACAGACTCTAATGATCATATCAAGTCAAGCCGCTGCTGTGAGCCACAAGACTCCCACAGATCCTGTGATGAGATAACTCTTTTGTGCCTGGAATCTGCTTACAATGGCAACCCAGCACAAAAAAGCTCTTTGGTGCTCCAATTAAACTTAATAAATTAAGAGAAGCAAAAACCTCCCACCAAAATCCCAACAGCTTTCTTAACTGATGTCACTGGAATATTAATTTGCCTATAAAAGACATGGAGATTATTTGTTCTTTCTGTTATTACTGTAAATGGCTAGACTTTCTTGGGGCACTGCTTATGGTGATTTCCATAGGTTTCAGTCCATCATTTTGTTTAGAAAAAGTAATGAAAATAGGACATTTGAGCTTTTAAGACTAAATTCAAGAAGGCTGAAAATATATTTATGTACATTCTTAGCGCTTGTAAGACAATCAGAATGCTGGATCTCTGAACAGAACACTTCAGCTTTCTGCTTCTCCAAGATGGGGTGATAAAAATCACACTTTTGTGATAGAGCAAGACAGCTCAATAACAGAAACACTCATTAGTGATGGATTAACCCAGGCAAATGGAAGTGCTTGGCTGGAATAACTTTTAACAAAAATAATAGATCTGATTCAAAACAAATACAAACCCTACATCTTTCCATCACCTTCAGGCTACCGGCAAAGGGCAGCAGAAAATATGTGCCCATCTACTAACATAAGGAAGTTACTAATTTAATGCTTGGAGAGTATTTAACAAGCACATGAAAGTATGATTTATGATACATCTGCTGAAAAAATTATAATATCTATTTTCATGAATTTAAGTTTTTTCATAGATAGAGATACAATCTTAACTACTTCTTTCTTTTCAAGGATCAATTCCTGCATTTTATATTATCAGAGAATGAAAGGAGAATATCTGCTTTGTTTTACACTTCTTCCTATATGCACTACTGACATACTTTTGTGAACTTAAGGGTTCAGTTTTTGTCACCTATAAGGTAGGTATATACAATGACATAAGTTAGTGAAAGCTTAAATTCTATAAGAAAATTTATATTAAAGCTGGAAAGTACAAAAGTTACAGCCTGATCCATTTTCTGTTCCATTCCTTAGGACAATCAATATATTTGAACAGTCACATGATACAAGGATACAAAATTAGGGCATAAAAACAAGATTTAGAAATTGAGCCCTAGACATGCTGTTGAATACCTTCTGCTTGTTTGCCAACTAGTAATGCTGGATTAGAATACAAAGCAACATAAGGCTGTGTTTCTGACACTTCTGAAGTGAATAAAAGAGCAAGAGAAAACAAGGTCAATCAAGAAAGAGATGCTCCAATATTAAGAGACACATAAGACTTATAACCGATTAATTTTACACTGGAATTAGCTAATGTAATGTGGAAGACGTTAGCTACAAACCATGCATGTTTCTTTTTTGAAATAATTTTATAGCTTCTTCCCCAATCCCCCCCACACACAAACTATTCTTTGCAGGGGTTTTAGTCTGGGAGGGAAGGAGGAGTATGGACTAAGTGTCAAAGCCTTTATTTTCTGTTTATCTATGTGAAGCAAAGAAAGTGCCCCCAGATTCTCTTTTATTGTCCCTTCTCCTCAGTCATTTTTCTTCTGGTTTACTGCCTATACAAAGGCAGATCAGTCAAGCACCATGCTTTCTCAGTCTGCCTTTTAAACCCACCTCAGATGGACAGCTTACCTGAGCCAAAATCCTACAGTCTTTGTCATGCTTTTCAGCCTTTATCTTTTCTAACTTTACAGCACTGACCTCAGCAGTAGCTTTCTTCTCTGACCGCTCTTTCACCTTTGCTCACTGCCAGCTCTCAGCTGAGGCTGTGATTGCCCCCTTGCTGCATTAGCAGTAAAATTGATCAGTGATGCTTTAACCGTACCTAAAAATGGGGACATTACACAGAAGTGGCTGACTGAACGAATTAGAAGGTGAACTTCAGAGCTGTAATTAAAGGTGAAGTTCATGTGAGATTCTCTAAGCCAACCTTTCCCCAGCAACCATGCTCTGGGGAACATTTATCACAGAAAATTTTAAACTAGTCTTCCTTAAAAATTGTTTTCTTGCCTTTGACATTCAAATTCTCCAAGGAGATCCCAACACTATTCATATGCTAGGGTCAATGATTCCCAGTTTCTGTGGGGCTTCTTTCTGTTGGATGAAGGTCTGCCCCCAAGTGCCAGGGAAGAAAATAGACCAGAAGGAATTTACTCACAGAAGAAAAAAAGTAATTTTTATTAAAGTTATTATTTTGCCAATGATCACTTTCAAATGGGAGAGGAATCTGCATGATAATGTGATCTTTAAAATACTATTTTAATGGTTATGCATTTTAAGTATTAAGAATTTAATGAATTTAGCCATTTGAAACTCAGACACATTCTAAGCTAAGATTAATCACTCTTCATTTAAGGAAGTATGTGTTAAGTCAAAAAAACAGTATTACTATCTTTTGTTCCCAATGCCAGAAACTAAATGAACCATGTGTCCTTGTCAGGATCATAATTCTGATTTTAAAAAGATCAGTCTTCAAGCAGGATTAGTGCAGATAAAACATGCACAGAAGTTAGACTTAAAACAGTTTTCTCAAGAATCGGAGACTTAGATAATGCTAAGTAATAACAAGAAAATTCTTCTTCTTTGCTAGGCCACTACCTAAGGTTACTAGAATGAACCCAAATTTAAAATCCCAGTTATTTTTCCTGTTGAAAAACACATTTTGATTTTTCTTTCCAGTTAAGGAGGTCCAGGTCTATGCCCTGGACCCAGAGACTAACTGGCATGAAGCAACTTTCACCTGTACCACTAAACTTCTACCCTCCAAAATGGTGACAGCACTTGATCAGCACATGCAGAAAAGCCCATGGACCTTCCCTGCCAATTCCCAAACCTTGTCTGGGAATCAGCAAGCTGACAGTGTGTTGGCTGAAGCCAACACCCTGCCAGGATCCATCATAAGAGCTTTGTAGCAAGAGCAATTGAGTTTTAGCACCAGGGAATTCTCTTCAGCGCTGTTAATTTGGCAGTACAGATACAATCAGTATGGCAGATAAGGGTGAAGCCCGCACGATGAAAAACCAGCAGTTTTCAGTAACATTTTCCTGTTTGACCAGGCTATCCACCATGGTTGCCTTCATAAACAAGTCAGTTCCAACATGCCTGTGCCTCAGCATCCAGTGGCAGAACACAGCTGCTCAGCCTGACACATGTAAAGTGCCAAGCTGGGGCCAGAGTGTGGTAGCTCCCTTCTCTCTGGCCTCTGGGAACAGACCCATTTGACAGCTATCACCCTCACTGCCTCTCTTGGGATTTCTGTCTTGCACGATCCAAGAGGGTTAGTCTCACACAGAGAGATTTGATATCTGTATTTTAAAAGACAGGGGTTAACTTCTATGCAGAGGTGCTGCGGGAAAGAGCACAGAAATGAAAACAAGGTTACTAAAGAGCAAATGACAACACTGGAAGCGTTACTTAGAAAATCAAGTAAGATCACCGTAATGATCCTTTAAAGGTCTGAATGTGCATATCATCAATACACAAATGGTCAGGATAATAAAGAGATTGAGGCAAAAAACACTTCCTGAAATTGATACAACTTTAGTCATGCAAAATTAATTGCACAGAAAACAGTCAAAGATTTCATATTTTAGAATTTTTGGCATGACATTTCAAAAGCAATGCCTTTTCTACAGTGAAGGAACTAAAGCAACCATTCCTTCTTGATGGTGTGATTTGCTGATTGTGGACCTGTGTATCTTCTATGTTATCTAAAGAAGAGTCTGAAACAAAACATGAATATACTAAAGGTGAAAGGGTCAATTTTTTGTAGGAGCTTCTTTAATCTTTTCAAGTAGGTGACTCAACATGATCATCAAGAAACAGCAGATACAGACAGCCCCAGCACATATATGCTATATACATCCAAACAACAAAAATGACAGCATTTCCTATGCTCTAAACTCTCATAAAAAGCAAGACTTAGACACCCAAGTGTGCTAAGTAGGAAAAGACTGCTAAAATATTATTTCCAGGTGTAAGCATATCTGCAAGAGTTCAGAGCACACACTTTCCACTTTACCACAGGAGAGCCAAATCTATCAAAGCACAGTGGAACTCAAAAAATTAAAACTTGAGAGTAAAAAAAAGGGGAAAAGAAAAAAGTCTCGAATGAAATCTCCTTTAACATCAGAATATTGCCCAATAAAGAAACATAATCCTTGTTAAACTGGTACTCCATATGTTCTTAACAGAAGGGTCAAACAACTTAATTTTCCTGCGAAGACTGACAATGGATGACCTCCAGGAGTTCAAGTTGCTGAAAATACAAAACAAAATTACTACCAGCTCTACACCTAGAGGATTGAACACTGACCTTTCCTTATTTTTAGGAGCAAAGACTAATTTTATTTGAGGTATGACTGAAATTCTCAACTTCTGTTTGAACAGAAGTCTTTGCTAAACCTGACAGATCCGCTGAATCAAAAGGAAAGGAATTAAGTTTAAATCCAACCTAATTCTATTGAAAAAAAATTTCCTTTCTTTAGTTGTTTTACTGTTGCATGGCTGATGTCCCAGTATTAACAAAATCCAACTCTAATTTTTAGCAAGACACATTTATGTAACAATATTATACAACTTAATGTTTAAGAGAGACAGCTTTAGAACTTCTCTGCTGTGGTTCACACGACATGAGTGACTACTTATCTAGGTTCTGCAATTAAAAAAAAAAAAAGAAAAGAAAGTTGTATGCTGTTGTAAAAATCATTGCTTTGCTGTACTGGAAGACAAATCTCAAGAGATTACTCCTAAATCATAGCAGACAAATATACATAGTGACTTTCAATTTTCTTGTTAGGTCAAAATAATTCTTAAAGCAAGAGCACACAATACACTCATACATCATAGGGACATGCAGATCCCTCCCACTTGGAAATGAAGGATTACATGTCAACTTATAAAAACTCCTGATGTTGCTTTGATGTTGCTTTAAAACATGTCACACAAAATGACACATTTCTCAACAGCAGTCATGTCCTTCTGCTAACAAATACTCATTTATCAATCGCTAGAAAAATCAGAGTTGAGTTAAATTCAAGGAAAGCATCTTTCTCTACATTTGAGTAAAGCATTGTTATTATACAAGGATGAAACCTGACAAAAAAGAACAAATTCAAGACACAGAACCATGATCTGTGAAAAATTAATTAAAATGGGCCAGTAACATCCATTTGCTCTGAAACCTGAAGAAACTAAGGCTACACATGCCAACAAACTCAAGTCCAGGAGCAGCTTTTCAGGGATTATCAAACATCCTCTCATGTTACCCCTTGGGAACGCCAAAACTAAAATTTTCCTTTTCCCCTCCAAAACCTAGTGATTCATGCATGGTTACTGCAATGTTATAAGGTGCTGTAAAGAAGGGAGGATATAAATGTTATCAAGACCTAGGTGACAACTAATCATGGCACTCCAGCTTAGAAAAAGCATCATAATTCTGGCTGGAGTTATAATATAGTTCAATAAACTTTCAGAAGTTAGAAATGGGAAATAAAGAACTTCTGTTTCTCAAGTCCTAAGAACAATTCAGCATTGAACAAAATCAGAGTAAACATATAAAAAAGTGGAAATACTTGTATTTCCCAACCTCCCAATTACCACAGAACTTTGTGGCAGTCAAATGTATAAATGTTGTTTAGAAAGCCACCAATTTGGCTTCATACAATTCTTAATTCTCTCAGCACCATACTCAGTATACTGCCCATCAGTAGTCACTTTTTAAATAGCCTTCACTATTCACTTGAACTGTGTTATACATATATAGGCACAGGTGACATAAGATACTGAGCACACCTCTTTGACACCTACTAAAGGTTTGACCTGAAAAAAGTACCCCAAGTTTACTTTAAAAAATTCAAACCATACACTGGCAACATATTCTGCAATTCTATTTTATGGTATTCAGCATTTTTATCTTAATCGGTAAAATATTCTAAAACTTCAAAATTCCTTTTACATCAATGAAGCTCCCTTGCATGATTTCAGAATTAAGCCTACTTTTCATTCACATTCATAGAACAGGTATGAGAGATATAGTGCTGATGAACTGAGAGATCTACTTTAAAGATATGACAGTGTATCTAAAATGACACCATTGCACATCTAGCAGTATCATTTTGCTGCCCCTAAAATCAACTGGCAATAACACTGCATGCAGATGATATTCCATTAAAAACAAACAAAACTCGGAGTGGGTCTTACCTAGCTGTTTTTCTCGCTCTTCTCTCCGTTCTCTGGCAAGCCGTTGCCTGTCATCCACCTTTAGTACTGTTGGATGATCTGAAAATGGAGAAAGAGTATTAGGCTTACAGCACAAATTCAAATACTACCAAGCCCAAACTTTTAGGAAAATGGCTGTTAAACAACTCTAATTATTCTGTCAAATTAGATCATATTTTCAGAAATCCATCTTGTTAAAAAAACCCCCAGCAAACTGATAATTGGAATGCATTCATATTTTTTAAGATGTGAAATCCTTTCAAAGAATAGACTAAGATGTAACTGTGAAGACCCAGCAAGACTACTGCTTGTGAAAGGCCAGGAAACAACTTTGTTTCCAAGCCTAAAACAACTTGACTGCTAGAGAGCATTCTGAAAAAGTACTGGTTATTATTCCATAATGTCTCTCCAAAATGCATTCACAGGAAAGCCTATTATAATAAAGCATTGTCTTCCCCTTGATATTGCCTCAGAACAACCCTATGTGACACAATAACCTCAGCACCCAAGCAAACAGGCTGGATCAGAACACTGATCTGGCTGAGCCTCTGGAAACAGCATGATATTGGTCTCAAAAGGTGTTTGTGTGCACGTGTTAAAAACTCTGGCAAATATATTAAAGGCAGTGAGGCATCACATGCAGGGACTGGTATAACACACGCCAAAGTAAGATGAGAGCTTTAACTATTCTTGTAGATTGAAATTTAGGTACATGAGTACTTCACAACTATCTGCAACTGGCTGCTTGGATCACAGCAGTGAGACTGAGGATAACATGAAAGATCTGTGTCAGAGCCCAGGTTTCACTTTAAAAATTCAGGCTTAGTTGAAAAACATCACTTGCTCGGTGATGGTTCTGGAAGACAGCAAAGTGCTGAACAGCTAACATCCAACTTCCAGTCTCAGCAATGGAGCTGTTCCAGACAAAAGGAACAAAATCCAAGTTAGCAATTCATCTCAGCATGCTGCCAAAACTAATTTCCTACTCAGCCTGTTCTGTTAAACCTGGAAAGCTCTTAATTTCATGCTTTTTTAGTAGCACTGAAAAAATCTGCTTTGCATAAGAACACAATAAACAAAAAGCCCACAGAAAAATCAAAAAGGTTTCTGGGTATAAATAAATGGTCTGATTTATTTTAGTATTGAGGGGAACTCAGTTTTTAAGTATTTTAAGATAAAGAAGTATGTAGAATACTGTCATTTTGAAAGCGTACAAGACAATAGAACCTTTTCACTATTCAGTGTGAATACACATGTAAGCAACTTGTAAAAACATGTAGAGTCAGCCTACTTGTGTACAGGCTGCATACCTATGAAAAACATTATTAGCAAACAAAACAATGGGCCATAAAACTGAGGTTAAAGATACTTGCAAAATAAGTCCCTGAAGTGAGGCTGTGTTAGACTAATTTTGAATAGTTATTTGAAATAGATTAAAAAAAAAATACTGTGCATTTCATACTCTAACAGAAGTTTCTGCATAAGCATGACAGGATATCTTGAGTGAACCAGTTCACCAACAGCTATGTACACTTTAATTACTCTTGAACTCTAATTAGTGAAAAACTACTATCTCAACAACTGTTAGACTAGAGCCCCAATTAAGAGTGTTAATAGCAATGCAAAGTAACAGCTGCAAGGAGAGAACCCATTGCACAGTTGGCAGGGAGAACCTTCAAACGTGGCAGCCCCAACAGAAGTGAAAAAGTCACCAGCAAAGACAAAGGTAATCCATCACCCAGCTACAGGTCAAAACTTTAATGTTGGCTGATGAGCTCACAGTGCTGCCATTTCTGGCACTGTGCTCAGCCATGCCATGGCAGAGGTTTGCCCACTGCATGGGCTACATCTGTGCTGGGCTGAGGTTCAGCAGTGTGCTGACTCACACACAGTCCCTTTAGCATGCAGAGGTCAAAGGGGTAATAATATTCCTTCTCTCTGGTGACTGGCACACAAGATACACAAAACATGAATTTCTGTGGCATGAGTAATTAGTGCTTGTGGAATAATGCACGTTTGCCCTGGAAAACAAGGCTTCCCTTCAAGGGCTGTCAGCAAAGTCAATGTAACATTGAGTTGACAGAAAATGATGAGGCACTGGGGAAAATGTAGAAACCTGCTTCTTTCAGAATATCCTTCCAGTGGTTTTTTTTCCCCCCTTTCTTGAGAAGAAAGATTTCCCTATCAGGGAGAGGCAACAATTCTTCAAAGAGGCAGGAGGGTTACATAGACAGGCAAACTGAAAAGGTCTCCCTTAAGAATTCCTAATTATAAGAAAAGGAAGGAATAAAATAAATTTTTAAAGTTGCCCTCTGCCACTCTGTTGGAAGAAATCCAATTATTTTTTCCGTATCACACACCTGATAGTGTTCACACAAGAACAGCCCCTCTCCCAATACCCCAGGATGTTAGAACAATCCTAAAGAATCTGCATTAAGTTGCAGGCTATGCAGAGCATGTGTCTTCAGTAACAAGCGATTTTGCATACATTTGGGATCACAAAGAGCTGAACCAATATTAGCACAAAGATGAGGGTAACATCTTTGTAGTAGACCAACATTTACCCTGCTAGAAGCTGAAGCAGATATTATCGGTGCAAGTCTTACACTCATGATTTAAATGTCTTCTCTAAGTCTTCAAAATGATCCTTCATAGTTTGACCACAACCCCAACCTCCAATGTTTGCATTCTGAATCCAGATGTTCTGCTGGCACCCCCATCAATAGTTTCAAAACCAAGAGAGTTCAATGGGACTGCTCCCTATTTTATTTCTCATGTCTCTATGCATTAAAAACCCACCAGGCAAATACCTGAGGGATTGGCATTTCTTCTCATTCAGTAGAAATACCAGGACAATCAAACAAAGTACTTTGTACTCTTGTTTGCTCATATTGATCATCAGACCATAAGCTTTAAGTTACTGTGAAAGGAAATGGAAAGCATGTCAGCTGCAACAAATCCTGCAAGAATTTATCTTTTTTTTTTTAGAGGAATAACTGCCAACTGGGCATATGCAAAGCCTAAGAGACACCACTCCAGGAAGACCCACATGTGGCTTTGAAAGTCGCAGTCTGGTTATGCTGCAGCATGTGGTACCTCACATTCAACAACCTATTTCCCTTCACCTATGTAACAGGCATGGAATTGAGCATTTGCATGACAGGGATGTTTGTAGAATAAATAAGCCATAGTTCCATACAGGATAAAATAATTTTGTACCTGCTGCTGGAAATAAGGCCTCTAAATTGCATGTGAAAACAGTATATGTCCATATATTTAGAACATTAAGTGTGTGCTCAACATTCATTTTAATAAGTTAATTGTTAATTTTGAAAGTTTAGAAGCTGTGAATAGTATTTTGCAGAAGTTCAGCACTGAAACACCAATAGATTTTTGTCCCTAGTAATAGTAATAGTAATAGTAATGATAGTAACAAAAGGGAAACACAAGTTCTACAAATCTTTTATAGAACCAAGACTTGACAAACTCTTAAGCAAGATTTATATTTGTAGAAATTAGGTTCCTAAATTAACAACTGTCATATGACAGATACTTTGTAAAAACGACAGGTCTTGTGGCTCATACTATCGGGTCCACACTGTCTTCCCTCACTCCAGCCCCAAGAATTTCGGATTCCTTTCTACACACCAGCACAGATGAAGGGAACATTAAACAGCTAGGACACCCTCCTGAGAAATGAAAACTGGGTTAAACTATTGCAGAATAAAACAAGTATTGAACACTGTCCAACACAAAGAGCTGTGGAAAGAGGTAATATTATCTTTATTTTCCCCTCCTTTTCCCACTGCCTATCTGACTGAGAGCAGCTGTGATTCCTGTGCTTTGTGGAGGACCCAGCATGCCTGGCAGAGCATGTGAGGTGTGATCTGAATGCAGTTAGCACTGGGGTTCCTTCCCTCTGGGGACACAGGCCAAAGGCATCCCTTTGGGGATAGACAGGAGGCTGTCAAAACAAAACAGTCACTGAGCTGCCAAGCTGTCAAGGAGTTGGAAGGGGGATGTTACTGTGGGCCTAGTCCTCAGCAACAGAAGCACCTCTGCTTTCCCAGGCATCTAAGCAAAATCATTATTAACTGCTTACTTTAATCTTGGGTACCTGAATTGCAACACAAGCCAAATTTAGATATCTAAATCCTCTTCAGGTCTTGGTCCAAGCATGCAAATGAAACAGACCCAGGACACCAAGGGCTACATTAGGCTTTTTAGCACATATATTTTCAAGTGCATAAGCAAAGAGTGAATTAAATCCACACAAGGTACCCGTGAGGTATGCTGAAGTAATGAGAAACATCTGCACACTGCACAGAGCGTGTTAAAAAATATGGCATGCTTTGTGGTAAGTGAGGAAACGCCTGAACAGAGGCACATTTATATAAAGCTGGAAATCTTTGCCTACAGCACATAATTCTCATTCAAGCACAGATGCAAATACAGTGGCTTCTGTTGTCTTTTCTCACTTCCCAACCCTCATTCCTAAACTATTCTAAAATATAAATAGATTTTTCCATTTTTGCTTCTTTGCAAGCAATCACATATTCCAGCCTATCTAAACATGAATAGTCACTGATACCAGTTTTGTCTGATACAGTAAGTGAGGTACAAAAGCAACAAATTTTAGAAGTTCCTGAGACAACAGCTGTTTTCCATAACCATTGAGGCAAACAGTCATAAAACACGGAGCATGTGGAATGGTGTACCTGGTTTAGTTCCAGTGTTGTTTTGTCCTGAAGTGACTTTCTTATCTTGTGTTTCAGAACCTTCAGTTGCTAAAATAAGGAAGAAAAGAATACATTAATTAACCATTTTACTTAGTAATAGGCCACTCACCTTATTATAATGAAACTTAAATATTGCTGGACTCCCTTTAAAATCAGACTGTTCCAAGATTTCACCTTAATACCATTCTACATCATTTTGCATAGAAAAAACCCCAAAGGGTACACAGAAAGCATTTAAGCCACAATACAAGTTATCAATTCAAATTGAGGAAAGAAATACAAGAAGATTTCATTTTAACAATGTGTTTTAATACGACTTATAAGATGATTTATAGATCCCAGGTTTCTAAAGATATGGTACAAGATACTGGTAAAAACTTCTTTACAGATTACTAACACACCCTTAATGCAGGACTGAAGAGAGAATTATTAATGACCTGAATGAAATCTAACCAAAGACATATTCCCATTATTTGCAACATACTTTTGATCAGGCCCTACCAGCCTAGAACAAGATCTAATTCTGGTGCTCTGAATGCCCTTTCAACAACCCTTAATATTCATCTTTGTATCCAGAAGTTCCACTACAGGAGTGCTGGAGTTCAGAACACACCAATCTGGGAATTGCCTAAAGGCAGACTCTAAGAATTCTAAGAAGTCTTCCAAAAACAGCTTGAAAGTATTTGCAAACAAGGATAAAAAGACAGTTATTAATAAAGCTTAGGGGACAAAAGACACCAATTCCTTTGAACAAAAATATCACTAGAAGTGAAAGTTAGAAAAACCCTGATTACTCCAGATTTAAAATCTAAACAGGCATTACTGTATAAGATCCACTTTAGAAAATATAATTAAAACAAATTTTCCTCAGAAGGCTCACAAGCAGTTTCTTTATGTATGTCAGCTTTAACAGTACACACTCAGCATTTAATGCCTCAGTGAATTCATTCCCTTCATGGCCTCACAGAAGCCTTTGTTTCCTTGCCTACCTCCTTCCACAGGTAGGTTTCAGGATTAAATTAGAGGTAACAAGAAGAACCTGTATGTTACATGTACTGTAAATTTTTTGCAGGGGGAAGGTGGGTGAGTGACATAGGAAAATACTCTTATCAAATATTTCATATTCAAGAGCAATGTTTTGCCAAGAATAGTGTTCAAAAATCATCTCGCCAAAAAATTGTGTGAAACCTTAAATAATTGTCAGACACTCCTCTTCCTGACACCTGTATTAAGTCTCTTGCAATCAATAGAAATAACCACTGTTGAACCTAACAAATATGACAATAAGAACTGCAACACCTTAAAGGTAGCCCAACACAAGATTTTAGTATTTGCCATTTTAAAGGCCTCATACAAAATTAGTGTGACCTATGGGTAGGTAGATGGATTGATTTTAGGCAAGGTGGTAATTTAAGCACTGCTGAACACTTGCCCAGCCAGGTTTGGTAGGATCCACCATTATGAAAATCCATACCTGGTGCTGGAACAAGTCCAGAGAAAGACAAGAGAGTTGGTGCAGCGTCTGGAGCACAGATGCTATGAAGAGAAGGGGAGGGAGCTGGGGGTGTTCAGCCTGGAGAAAGGGAGGGTCAGAAGGAATCATCACTCTCTACAACTGCCTGGAAGGAGCTCATAGCCAGGTGGGGGTCAGCTTCTTCTCCCAGAACAAGAGTCAACACCATTTGGAGGAAATGGCCTCAAGTTGCACCACGGGAGTTTCAGACTGGATATTAGGAAAAAATTCTTCCCAAGAAAGTAGTCAAGCATTGGAACAGGCTGTCCAGGGAAGTGGTGGAATCACCATCTCTGGAAGTGTTCAAAAACTTGGGGATGTGGCACCTGGGGCCATGGTTTAGTGGTGAACATGGCAGTGAAGTTTAACAGCTGGACTTCATTTTAGATATCTTTTCCAATCTTAACACTTCTGCAATTCTAAACTCTTTACATCTTACCTCCCCCTCACAGTTAAGGTACTAGTAAAACAAGCTTGTCTCCAGCACGTATCAAATGTTTAGAAGATTCTCAGAAAAAGTCCTACTGTTACTCAGTGGAACTACATCACAATTCCCATCAGCCTGGCCTAGGGCATCACATAAAAGAGGAAACCGTCATAAAATAATAAAAAACTGTTTCTATGAGTTAGTGACTACACTGATAGTGGTCTAATAGTGTCAGCACAAATTTCTTTGCATCTTTCATACTGAGTACATGCATTATTTTCTCCAAGCATGGTGCCACGGGATTATGCAACACTCCATTAAATTCGAAATGGTGGTTTAAATGCCATCCAGAAAATACACTTGCAAAAAACCCTTGGTACAGGAAGTAATATTTTTTTCCCATATTTCCTTGTCTAACATTTCCTTGGAATATTTTTTGACACAGTTCAAATACACATTCATATGACCACTCATATGACAAGTGATGAAAAGAACAGATGGCACACCATGAATTTTAACGATGCTGGATATCAAATAAGAATTGGCACAAGTACTTAGTAACTGTGTAGGTGTGCTCCCACATAAAATACCTCTTGCTCTAGGATACAGACAGATTAAGCGGACAACTAAACATCTAAAATCCATACCTAAACATTGACAATGCTGGTTTCAATACCTAACAGATGCGAGGAGAGGTATAATTTAACTACCTAATGCTTGCTCTGCTGCTTCTCCTCAACCACTACCTTTACATAAGGGAAGAAAAGTTGCATAAAGAAGTGTTAGAGATTGATAACTTTCTGTGAAGCACAGGTCCTCTCTTTCAGCTCTGCCATTACTATATGGCACAGCATCAAACAGAAAACTGTACCTCAGATTCTCTGTGTAGAAAGAGGGGAAAAAATAGAGGAAAAGGCACGAAAAGATATATGTATTGGTACTGAATAATATGCATTTGTCAATGCTGAACTTTCAAGTAAAACCAGTTGCAGCACAGAATTCAGTATATATACTAGGGGCAGAGCTGAAAGAGATCCATAAGGATGACTAGTGCTAGGGCGGACCTTTGCAGGCTCAGCTTTTAGCTTTGCTTTGAATCAAGACAAGTACAAAACTGGCAGATTATTCCTAAAAGAACAGCTTTGTAATGGAAATGAAATCTATTTAGAAATCTCTGAGCAGTTTAGATAAATCTATGTGTTCACAATCAGACAGGTTTAATCAATACTTCTGTTACCAGGATAAGTACAAGCTCTAGAAGGACTGATTAGCAATTTCATAGGATGTCAGCTCACCCCATGTCTTATACAGCCATTACAATTAGTCAATTCCTACAAGAGTTAATCTCTCTACCAAGTACCAAGACCAAAGTTTATTTCCTAGAAGGGAAAAAAACCACTTTATGACAGCCAGAACTACTTCAAAAGAGCTGTTCCGTGATCAGTATCTGTCAGACAAAAATGCCTTTATTAACCTTACAGTCTAAGGTGTTCCTCTTGAAGTAACAAAACCAGTTATCTCCAGCTTGTCCAAAAGAAGCCCGTGTGAACAGAAGTAGGACTTGCTAGCAGTGGGAAGCAAAACAAGCTCAAAGAGAAAATTTAGATTAAAAAGATTCAAAGTCAAGGAAAAGTTTCACAGAAAACACTGAGAAAGGAGGGAAACTTATAGAAAGGAGGGAGCTTATGCTTTTGGTGCTTCTTTATATGCCAGGTAAACTCTGGTCAAGGAAGACTGCCCTGAGAGACAAGATAACACATTCAAGGGGAAAAACTTAGTTGAGAATTAGAGCCCCTGGGAGGATGTGCTGGAAAGCAGAAAGAACATTCACCCAGACCCTAGAAGAACCACTGAATGCCCAACATTGAGAGGGCAAGCATCACACTGGCATTTTGACAGGCTTTTTTAAAAACACAAGAGCTCTGCAGAATACAAACACTTGTTTGTCAGACTGTAGCATATCAAGTACATGTTTTCCCGACGTCAACCAGCTATTCCCAGTGAGGTGAATGGCAAACCAAAGGCCTCACAGAAAGGCTGAGGAGCTGGAAAGAAGATGCTTAAGCTCTGTTCCATGGAAGAAGAGAATCAGCCACAAGACAGAAGCAGTTCTATTTCCAGAAGGTCTCTAACCCCAGAAGTGTACATCTCAAGAGATTAAACACAGTGTGAAGGGGCACTTGGGGACCACAAGCAGGAAGTGCTTTTCAGACCTTGTCAAGGTCAGGATGTGCACACCAGCCCTCCCAGAACTGCATCCTAGCACGGATCTGGAAAGGGGAGCTGTATAAAGGCTGCACAGCTGTGGACAAGAGCACAAGCCCAGGAGAGTCCCAGGCCTGCAGGCAGCCATGTGTGCCTGACAGTGCAGGTACACCTCTGGGTACAGAGTGCTCTGAGCACCAAAGGGGAAAATGCACCCTCCAGTTTCATGCTCCAATTCTACAAGTGAGAGAGAAGTTACTGAGAAGCAGCCATAAGGAAAAAGGAATAGCTAAATCAGAGAAGGAGGGATTACAGGGAAAAAAGAAGAAAATCTCGCTATTCTGTACCTGCCACTTGTCATCTAATCCCCCTGGTATGACTGAACAGCTACTTTTTTTAGCTGTCAAAGAGTGCCGGGGGTGTGTGTTGAGAGATAGGGAAGGCATCAGAATGACAGCTGGAACAAACCCATGCCTCAGTAAAAAAGCGCTGCCAATACACAGCAGAGGAAATTCAGCATTAAACTGGAAAATTTAGAACAGAGCTAACTGGGAACTGATATACTCTTTACTCCTTAGCATCCAATCCTGCTACCTCCAATTACTTGCTAACGAGCGTATCTCAAAAACAAACAAACCCCTACCCCAAAAACCAAAAAAAGACCCCAAAACAAACAAAAAATAAATCCCCCAAAAAACCAACCAACAAAAAAAAAAAAAAAAACCACCCACAAAACCGCCCAAACAAAAGCCCCTCTCTTAAATTCCCTTGCTTAATTTTTTTTTTTTTTATATAGCATGTCACAGCTGACATGCACAATGTAAAAAATGCATAGTTTGAATTATTTGGAATTAAGCAGAGAACAGAGTATTCTAAGTTTGTGTAAGCAATAATAAAGAATTGGGGCTAGTCTAGGCAGTTCTGTCTAGATACTGGGGAAAGTAGCTAGCTAGCCACTGTCAGTCAAATCAGAGGTATTGCTGTGCTAGGTAGAGTGTGTTGAAAGTGCAGACACAGATCAGAGCTGACAGAATTTATTAGCTTAAATTCAGAAGCACATTAAGACCGAAATCCGGAGTACCTGGCTCAGAATAAGCATCTGAGCATTCAGCAACTGGCTGTTCTAGTCTAAGGCAACATCACTGAAATTTAAGACTAAAGAGTCTCTTTAATGGCAAATCTGGGTTGTTTATCCTACAAGCAAATTCCTGTGAGCCATTATCCAGGGGCTGAATACAAGGAAAAGCAGAGTTCAACACAAATTAAAGCTTTTCCAGTGCTTGGGACTTTTGCCTCTTCTTATGTCCATAGTTTATGAGTAAAACATGCAAAAACTACTCTCCATATTTACAGTAAAAATATTTTTTACAAGTCCTTAGAATTTCATATTTTGTGTTATCAATAGTGTCTATATATATTTAGACAAATAATATACTAAGTAATATTTTAGTGAAATTTATTGTTTTAGTATTAAGTGATGCATTCATTCCATAATTGCACCCTGTACTTACTTTATACTTGCATTTTAAAATTGTAAGCTTGGGAACAAAGGACAGTAATCTTTCCAGAGATGAACAGGTCTCAAAGTTCTAGAGTTGGCCAAAAATTACCAAGATGCATGCAGTATAGCTGATGGATAAAAAGGTAAAAACCAAGCATCTGGATGTTTAATATTAAAATCTTCAGGGTAAGTCAGGAAAAAATTGTTATCTGTTCTCTTCTTCAGAGGTGTTGGAGAGGATAAGTTGTAAAGAATCCCATTTAAAAACTCTCTTGTTAGAGGCTAGTTTTCAAAATCCACTTGTCAATAATGACTCTGAAACTTCCCCTGAAGAAGAGACTGGGGTGAGAATTGGCCTGGAAACCTGGAAGACAATATTCTCCAGTGCTCCTGCACTGAACATTGTACAGACCAAATTTCTTATGCTGCTGCTTCTACCATCTGTGTCTGAGCTGAACACTAAGTCAATGCTACCCCTTGCTGTCACAGCATAAGCACACTGGAGCTCTAATCTTGTTCAGGGCCTGATATGCTTTTCAGAAGATTATTATAAAACAGTGCCTTGAGTGAACTAAATTGCACTACCACCAGCACTGGCTTTGCTTTTGTAAATTCCTTTGCATGAAAACATAACCATTACCAAAGTCAAGTCGTTCAAAACAAAGTAGGAAGGAAATTCTCACCTTAAATTAATACATGCTATAATGCGACCCTGCTGAGAGGCTTGAAGGTGGATTTGAGACCCAAACACAACAGTTTGCACACAAAACCAAATCATCTCCTCCCATCACCAAAATCCATTTGTACAAATTGCACAGAAGAGCTGTGTGCAAGACAGTTACTCTGACACTTAAACCGTGCAGGAGCATAGGAACTAAGCATCAGCATTTTATCAAGATAAAACATCCCCTCCTTTTCTTCCCTTCCACAGCAACTTAGAACTTCCCTTCTGTACAGGAAGAAATAAATGGTGCCTTGTGTGTTGCTGCTGGCCTCCAAAAGCACAAGCAGCCTGACACCAGTCAGCTCTCATCCACAGTCCAAAGGATGAAGTAACCTTCATCCTTTGAAACTGGGGCTGCAGAGCCCTTCCTGTGTAGCAGACATGCTCTCCTGCTAGCTGGGAGATGCTACCTGAGCAGTTGCTGAGGACACGGAGCCAAAGGGCACACAAGGATACCTTTTCTAACACTTCTTGTGGACAAAGAGCTGCCTGGTGCTTCCAGGAAAGTTCAGTGACCAGCTCAGTAGGGAGTTCAATAGACAGGCTCAGAGCAGTGATGGGGGTGAGTTCCAATCCTACAATTTTTTATCGCTACAGGGTGAGAAACAAAGGAAATATATCTGGAGATTGGAGGACTGTAGGACTAAGCAATAGGTTGCAAGAGGGACAAGGAGAGCACAACATCAACCTGCCTTTTGCAGAAGCTTGCTCACAGAGATGTAAGCTTTCTAGGCAATGGGGAAACCAAGACACTGATGGTGCACTGCCCTTCTTTCAGGTTAATCCTTTGGGGCAAAGCGTACAAACAGGAACAGGACTGAAGCATCAGCTTGGAAACTTTACACATGTACTGTCCACGCTCCATTCCACCCAAAAAACTCCAAGCCCTCTTGAATGCACTGAAGACCAGGTTCAAAAGAGACACTAGAAAGATCTCTAACAGAGCTACCATTTCAGAAGAAAAATAGAAACACATCAAAACCAACTTCTTCAGGCTTCTTAATTTAAATTCTTCAGAAAACTCTTGGTAGGATGGGTAGGGCTATGCCATCAAATCAAAATCTTTTTGTAACGATTTTTTTGTTCAAATTAACAACACTGATAAAGTTCTTTCAAGAGATTTACAAGTTTTTGCCAACTACCATAGCACTGAGGCAGAAAGAACTGCAGGAATTCTGCAGAAGTCTTGGATTGAATGCACTCCAGTGTTTTAAAACTAAAATCTAGATTTCTGTTTTGGAATAATAAAGACATGTACCTAAATTTGGTTAGATGTCAACACTCATATTGTCTTGTTAAGGGAAATAGGTTGAAGTGACTTCTGAGGGAACTAAGGTGAAACAAGAGTACTTCCAGACTATAGACCAGTTTGCTATTTTTAGTGCAGGTAATACATGTCTTCACAACTTCGGATAAAAACTTTTTGAAATTTCCATCATTAGCAAATGGAAAATGCCTGTTCTTCTACAGTCTAAACAGCAGTACTTACAAAGTACATTTGCAAGTCGGAGGTTTGAGTCAGAAGAGTGACAGAATATCTGTGTTTCATTTCTATTCACTGCAATAAGAAAGCAAAGTTCATGCCTTATTTAAACACACCTATTAATTAATTTTATATTAAAATATTTTCAGTTCTTAAAAGCTCAATGCTTTAGTACATCTTTTTGTACTTCCAACAGTGTGGAACTCACCAGACTGGTTTGCAAATATAAATAAATTATATGACACCAAGCAGTGAGTGTACCAGGTTTTTTTTGCTCTGGCCCTTATCATAGAAGTCTACCATCAGAGTGACCAAACAAAGCACTGTTACCAATGCTCCTCATCTCTAATGCCCTGGCTGGGCAAAGCAGAGTGAAAACTCACCAGCATTAGGGTTTACTACTCATGGAATGGTACATAAGTTGCCATTGTTTTAATCATATTCTAGACTAGAAAGATAAACAGATGATTTAAAACTGTCACATCTAATTCAGCACTCAACTGCGAAACATTAAAACCAGAATCATAAATAGAATTATTTGGAAACAATCCACAGACATAAATCTGGATGATGCAACTGGCTATAGGGAAAGGGTCAGCTTTTTCTTTTAAAGTTTAAATTTGTGTAACTGCTCCATTGGGAGATGCATATTTATAAAAGATTACTTGTGGCTGACTATGTCAGCTTTAAAAAGCACTGTATCCTAAAATATTAAATAAAGTAGAAGATACCAAACCAAATGCCTTTGTAGGGAGAGTCTTAGAATCTCCTAAGGATGATAAAAGGAACACAGTATCTGTAACAGCATTTTTTAAAAAAGTTTACATTGATATTCTCTGGATAAGTATATTTCATCATCTTACTGCAATATAAAACAAGGGCATTAACATGAAAGGATCCCAGGAAAAAAAGGTCCCTGATTTCTGCTGAAAAAGCCTGTGCTATGAAGCCAGCTCTGCAGTTGACCAGAAGCTAGCGAGCTCACCCAAACGCAGATGAGACAAGTGAATGGAAGCTTTTTAATTACACATCACCAAAATGAAAGCTGAAATACCACTGCCTAAGGGCATGCAGGACAACTTCAGTTCCAGACAGCCAGAAATTTGTGCTGTGCAGCCTGTCTTAGGCCATGTGCTCTTCAAACACCAAAAGCAGGCAATGTGCAAGATGCAGTCATTTATTTGTAAGACTGTTACACAAGGGCAAACACCTTCAGCCAAGGTACAAGAGTACCAGCTGCTTCTCCTCCTCAGATTTCTCACTGCTGCAGGCAGCAATTGCTACCATAATGTCAGAGAGATTCCCATATCCAGGATCAGTGTCAGTGTATTGCTGCAGTAGCTGTACATGGAAGGTCACCTCAGAGATTATGAAATAGAGCACTTGTACAATTTTCTAGATGAAAAACTCTTCTGGACTTCAACTAGAGATCATTCTCCAAACTATGAGGTAATTCCTGTGAGTAATTCCAAGTTACAAATAAGCTTATACCTACTGCTGAGAAATGGAGAGTTAGGCACAGACCATCCTGCTTTCTACATCACACCGATTCCAAGGTGAGATTGCTTGTACTGCAGACAGCAATTTGAGTATCCCATTATTTGATATCCTCACTCAGAGGGCACAATGATCAAAGCATATTGCAGCCTGTGAGTTTTAGTGATATAGCAACTGCAGTAAAGTGAACATGGAGAGAAGGGGAAAATGGATACTTTGCTATACATTGCTCTATTGAGCAATTTGATCTTGAGATACAGTAATTTTTGAAAACAATGCAATCTCTTTGGTCTCAGCTTTGCAACAAGAGGACATAATCACTTCTCCCCACTAAAGTAAAAGAAAATGAAACATTCTTTTCATACAATCCATATTTTTAATTTAAATGAGTATGCAACAAGATGAACAATATCTACTGATTAATTTAGGATACTCCCACAAATATGGAGCTTTTCAGACTGACACAGTGCTTTCTTCTTGCCACCCCACTGACAAGTCACCACATCCCTGCTGAACTCAGTGCATACCATGCTTTCCTCTTATGCTTTCAACTCTTTTGACTTAGCTCCATGTGCACTGAACTTCATAGTTATGGTGACTTCATGATTTAGACAGAGTAAGCCCATAACAGTGGTACCCCTGCCACCACAGAATCAGAATGAATCATAGAATGGTTTGGGTTGGTAGTGACCTTAAAGATCATCTAGTTCCAAGCCCTCTGCTATGAACAGGAACACCTTCCACTAGAGATGAGGTTGCTCAAAGCCTCATCCAACCTGGCCTTGGACACTTCCAAGAATGGGACATCCACAACTTCTTGGGCAACCTGTTCCAGTGCCTTACCATCTTCATGGTGAAGAATTTCCTTCATACACGGCAGCATACTGATCATTGAAAAGCAAGGCACTGCTCTTTTTCTGTATCACAGTAATTAGTTCCTATCTGTAGCAACCAAGTGATTCTGTTGCCCTGTGGGGACACCCCCACACCATTTTCAGGTGCAGTCTCAGTGTGCTCTGCTTAAGAACAAACACGTTATCTTCACCGGCATCCGAACACTGAGCCTTGTCCTGGCCAGGTGAGGTTTAGACCATAGAAATAAATGTGGTTTTAGAACTGCTTTTAATTCACATTTTGGCTTTAATAATCTCTCTGCTGTTTGTGCAGCTGCAGGCACACTCTAAAACTAGGGTGCTTCTAGCATCTTACACACACAAACTGAGCAGCTGCAAGAGGCATAAGACACTTAAAAAATTAAGTGATATGAACTTTTTAAGCATAAGAAAGTTCAAAAAAAGAACTATTCTCCTTCAAAGCCTTCTTTCTTTGGTTACTCTGCACTACCACCTTACACAATATACAAGTGAGATTACAACACAATTCTCCCACTGCATTACTTTTAGAATACATTTACCATTTCCCTGACATTCTGGTACCTCCAACCACTTTCTTTCTGCAGAGCTTCAGCCAACAGTACAGCAGCTCTGACTGGATTCCAAGTTACTAGCCTGCCACACAAATGACTATTCCCTCACTACCCATCCCCATTAAAATACATCTACAAAAAAGCTTAAAAGAAATCCATTATCCAAGATTTCCCCTCCTCTACTTTCAATTACTTTAAACTTAGAATCACTGTATCTGCTGAACTAAGTGATCTCCTGGCCTTTGTCCCATAATTGCTTTAAAGCATCTTCACCCTCATCCTTTTGCATCTAGGAATAAGATTGGGTTGCAAGAGTAACTTTGTTCATTTACCTCATTTGGGAGGGAATAAATGGGCATGCATCACAAGAAGAGAAACAGGATAATTTCAACTCAGCCTATTGATTTAGTGGCTATTTTCTTCTTCCAGTCAGCCATAATAGAAATACATTTGCACAGACAAGTGTCTTTAGACTGAAAGTGTTTCATGCCCATTGTGGTTTAGTTTCACAGGACAACTCCCAAGAAACTCTGCACAAGCCCTGACAACTGTCTTTGGTGAGATCTTATCAAATCTTTTACCAGAGAATGAGTAAAAATAAAGATGTTCAAAACACAAGAAGATAGGAGAGTTGGGAAAAGAAGTATTATTTAATGTTAAGAGTCTAAGGCACTTGGTACTCCATGCTAAGGAACTTGGGGTAAAATTTACTATAATTGGCTATAGAAGCTGCTGTTTTCTGAAAAATGCAGCTTCTGAATAAAATAGTGAAGTAGCACAACCTTGTTTGCTAAGGAGAAGTTCATTGCCACATGGGTTTCATCTCTTGACTTGGCACTCTGAACTGAACGTGGGAGAGCCATGTCGACGCCAGAGTCCGCCGCAGGAGCTTGACTTGGCTGAAGAGCCAAGTTAAGCATTACACTGAGATAGCTGTGCTGCTCCTGGTACCCAATTACCTTCACACAACAACACTTTAGGCCACTTAGATTTGTGCCTGGCACTTTTGCCAGGATTTCTCTTCCAGAGGGATAAATTCTAGACTACCTACAAGTTAGTGGGATCAATACAAGTAACATAGGTAATCTTTTCACTGCTGCAGGTTTTCTTAGGCAACACTCCCTGCAGCTCAAATTTTGCAGAGATGTTCAGAGGCCTCCTTCCAGCCTCAGAAAAATAAAACATGAATAATTCCTGCAAGTTGCTATAGCAACAACCACCTCTCACCTAAAGACAGCAGGAAGATTCACAGAAGCTGGACTTCATTTATATAACCTACTCTGTACAGACAATTATTTCCAAAACACTTAAAACTACAAAGACTCCATGCTGTTATTTAGCAGTTGAGTTCCTGGATGCACACGTTCAAGCCATTACTCTAATTCAGAGTACTCTTGCCTGAGGAAAACAGGCAATTTTCTGGTAGCCTGCTTCTGCCTTGCTGGAAGGGAGGCTGTAACTACTTAGAGCAAGTGCAACACTCCATTTGCTGCTTCTCCTGTTCCTTTTATTTAAAAGATATATGCTATGAGTGCAAGCCAAATAAAACGAGCATTTAGTGTGGTGCAAAATGCATGTATACAGAAACAGTGAAGCAAAAAGGAATGTTTCCCACCATTGCTGAGAGGGGAACAGAGCTGAAACTCTGACTTAAGAAAATATATATCTGTTGCATGACTTATCCTTAATCACTTCAATCACTGTGAAAAATAAATTCTGTGCCAGGCCTACACTATCATACTTAAGGAGGCAGAAGATGAGTACAGCCAGTAGCAGCCAAGAGCTCAACAAGATTCCCAAGACATTGCTTACAGGAAAACTTGTGTTTCAAAATAAATCTCATCCAGTTTCCTATGATGGAAACTGGAAAAATTATTTTCAGTTCAGGGAGCTGTTCTTTACTGCTGTCCAGCTGTCGGGAAATAGGGCTTCTTCCTGAGGAGCTACAAACTGCTTGGCAAAAAAGCAGCAGATTCTAATTGCTAATTACAACACTCCAAGCACAAAACTGAGTCTTCACAAACAATAATTCCTGAGCTCCATGTATCTGGAAAAATTATAATAAATGAATATATGTTTAGAAAGACAAAGATATCTCTTTCAATAGGTAGGTATTACATGCAATCTTTAAATAACACCAAAAGTTCCTTTTAAAAAGCTATGAACTTTTTAAAAAGCTTTAAAAAGTTATGAACACATCAAATGGTTGCTAGAGCTCTTGGGCCTTTGTATTATAAGAATAATTCATCACCAAAACCAAAGTATATTTTTTATCCAGGTTCACTCTTGGACCTGAGTATCACACCACTAAAAAATACATCTTGTCTTTTATACACTGCCACCCCACGCTCTCCACACAAACCCACCACCTGCAGAAGTCTTTTAAAAATTCATAACTTGTTTCTCTATAGGATCACCATGGGCACCCAATTTCCCTTAGACACAAACTATTCTATTGGCAGCACAAACACTTGCCCTAAGTGCAGAACTACAACATCTCTTCATATATCATAAAAGCATAAAACATTCCAAGTCCATGAAGGTTCTCTTTTAGTTCCTTAAGCATTAATGTCATTAGCTTTCCAAGCAATTGCTTGTTAGCTCTCTTGGTGATTGCATTGCTTGACTGCCATTATTTGCAGTTCTTAGGCCTTTGGATACATGAGTTTCACTTTTTGCCCCTCTAGTCTTCAGAGAAACCTTTTGTCTCTGACTGACTTGCTTTTATTTTAAGCATGTTCCACAACTCCAAAACCAGCCTGAGAGGATTCAGCCATATTCAGGTTATAACAACCACTGAAAATTAAATCTTCTGAAGAAAAAACACATGTAGGAATAGGTTGCTACTGAAAATAAATCAAACACAACATTTTAGTCTGTTTTTTTAACAGGAGCAAGAAAATCTTTCCTTATCCCTTTCTACTGCTTTTAGTTCAAAATATATGTAGCTATTATGTATATCCAACAAATCAAATAGGGCATTTAAAAAAGGTACTATTGTATTTGTGCCTTAGTTACCTGGAGAAAATCCACCATGGTGCTATTTGGATTGTGTCTAACAGACAAAACAGAGAATAAGTTGTTGCCTTGCTTTTCTGCTCTAATTTTTAATTGGTTGATAATGATCACATGACAGAATATGCAATGTAAAACAGCTGACACATCTAAGCACAGCAACACGCTCTAATCAAAAGAAATCTATTTAACACCAAGTTTTAAGAATAAAAAAACAAACCCAGATATTAGTTTAAATGAAAACCCTCCAGTGCTCAGTATTTTGCTACAAATGTCTCTCATTCTTAATACTAAGATGTGCACAAATATTTGCTTTTGGATTGTTTCTAGTAACACAACTACAAACTCTCAGTAACTCAGTTGAGTTACTCTCAGAAGATATTTGTAGTTTCCATTAATCTGTATCATCACAACCTCAGGTATGCAGTGCTGCTGAGATAGAACAAAGCCTGACTTCCTTCACAGTTATTTAGCCTTACTGATGGGAGGGCTATTAAATTCCAATAACACAATCACACACATGCACACATTATTTGATAATATATCATGTATAACTTGCATTAAACAAGTTGCAGGGTCAAATTTCACACTGAGATTTCCTAACTTTTCAGTTCTTGAACTTGAAACCCTAAAAGTTAACCAAAAGCTTTCATAATGCACTGACATATATCAGTCACCAAAATTTAAAAACATACAAGCATTAAAAATAGGTAACTTTACATACCAGCAAAATTCCTTCCCACTAGATGACTTCCTGTTCCTCTTATCCTATTGAACATCTTTGGCCCCATTCCTCATCTTATATCCTGCCTCCCTAGAGGCATCACATCACTTTTCCTGCAAAGCCAAGCAGCAGGCATCTGGGCAGCATGGGAGAAAAACAAGCCTCTACCCTCCTAGCTGGTGCACCTGGTGCCAAAGCTGCCTGCAGAGACTGGCACTTTTTTCCCCTGGCTGCTTCCTCTCAGACCCCAGAGCTCCAGGAAGGACCATGCTCAACTCGTTCCATGGGGATCGTGAATAAATTGAACACTGACTAGCCCAAAGCATTTGAGAGGAAAGGCTGCTGCCTCAGTTCAGCCAAAAATCCTGGACAAAAATGTAACACTCAAATGCTGAATGCATCCCTGACAGGCATGAGCTGTGACTTTTTATGTCACCAATTTGAATAGATTTTCATAAGGTCAAGAGGAGGCGTAGCTCTAAAACCAAATTCATACTGTTCCCAGATTCAAATCTTTTCATTAAAGCATCGTGGCCCTAAGCCATCCCTTGAGACTGATACTAAGATTTTTTTTTTCAAGAAGCAAAAATCCCTATTACTTTCCCATGTCTCATTCTCTAACAATTGGTCCATTTGCTAAAGATGAAGAAAACAAAAAGGAGGGAGAGAACCTGGCAAAAGAGAAATGGAGGCCAAACCATTTAAATCTGTTGAAGTTGTAAAGAGATTGAAACAAGACTCTTTAAAGGGGAAATGTTGTGAAACCTTTATTATTTGCCATCTGCCTTGTAAAATTCAAATTAAGCATGAGAAGCATAAAGTTCTCATTTGGGGTTATTTTATTATGCAAAACAACTTGATTTAACAACATCACTGAAATGCTTCATGGAATTACAACTCTTTAATACAATAAAGTGGCTCCCTCTTTATTGTGGATTGAGAAAACAAAGAATTTAGACCTCTAAGCCACAAATGTCATGGCAGCAGCCTAGCCTTGAAAAACCTACTTACAAACATGAAGGATTCCAATTGCTCTGACAGCAAAGCTAAACATTTAATTTCACGAAAAGTCTTTGAATTTGACCCCAGAAACAATGAGGACTTGTTAACAGTATTTTATATAACATTTTATAACATTAATAATGTATTTTATACATTTTGTGTCCCTGCCTTGTAAGAGTTTTAAAAGAATTGCTAAACTAAACTATAGTGTACCAAGTACACCTCTAGAGTTATTTTGTTTTAGATCATGTTCTTGGTTCTGACTCTTCTGTTTTGTCAACCAAAAGAGAAAAAATGGACTGTCTCATTGGGTGTTTATTGCAAATGACTTATGTCAGTGCAGTACTTCAAAGTCAACCCATGCTCTATCATGCACCTCAAATACTCCACTTCAGCACAAAAAATGAAGTCTCACAAAAATTCATGCATTACATAAATAGTGAACAAGGAGAAAATGGATGAAGACCACGATGTTGCAATCACAGTATTTGACCCTATGCAAAAATGCATTGTTCACATATTAGAGCTATATATCTGAAAGCCCAGGCAGCCCATGCTGGATGCCTGATAGCCAGTGGTAGCAGATCCAGTGCCTTCAGACAGGCTGATCACACCTCCCCTTCTTTGCCTTGAACACGTGAAATGGGGATGGCAAAGTGCTCAAACTGCTTCAGCTTCAGGCAAGTCACTCAAGTACTGTGCTCCAGCCCTTCCCTTTGCTCAGAGACACCGGCTGGGAGGCTGTTGCCAGAGCCATTAAGTTTTCTTGTGTGCAACCACCAAACAGAACTGGCTTCATACCAACAATGCAATGGTTCCCACAAATTGCCTGCAGGATCCCCACACTCCCCTTTCCTGGCTAGATCAAATTATAAATATGAAAATTTTGCTTATGTGGGAGACACACACCAGGTTTTGTTGCACAAGATTTGGGACCACATAGGTCAATTACTGCCGGAGTCAGTACTGAGTGCTTCCTGGGCTCCCTGCATTGCATTGCGGAAATTATTTTTGGGATGCAAATGGACTTATCTAAAAGGTTAGTTTTTAAGCCTTGCCCACGTGGATTGCCATTCCACAGGGAGACAGAACTCATCAAACATACTTCAATCTTTCATAAAAGTATTTTTGTGGGCAGTGAGTAGCTTACCACCAGTGAGGTTCCAAGATTCTACAGTCCTGGAACAAGAGTGTTCTACAAAATTATTAAAGCTCTATGGAATGTGACTAAAATAACATAATTCATGTCCACCTTACTGATTTATCTTTATTCAACACAAGGAATTTTTCGAAGTCAATCACTTCAAAGCATGATGCCACTGTGTAAGAGATCACCTTGCTTTACAGCCCCTTAATCAGCACAGCCAAACAGAACATTGCTGACCAGGCTCTGAACAACTAGGATTCATATCACAACCGCAACAATAGAAGACACAATAACAAGATCACTTTGTATCTGTTCAAAACACTTTAAAACATTACTTCCAAAAACTGAAGTGCCAACTAACTTATTTTCATTAGTGCTTACCCATTGCTGTGCCGGCTTTGCAATTAAAACAAACAAAACCAAAATAAACTTGTCAGCACTTTTTACTTCCAACAAGCATTTCTCCTGCTTTTAATGGAAGATCAATGCCAAAAGCTGATGCAACCAAAGACAAACAGTCTGCAAAGCTAAGGTTTGCCAGACAGCATTTTAAAGGTGCCCTCAACCTTTTCATCACCTACCAGTTCCTGTCTGTGAGCAGCAGGTCCAGCAGAATGTGACTGCTAGTCAGTTCACTGATCACCTGCACCAAGAAATGGTTTGGAATGTGTTAAACTTCTGGTTTCTAGCACCCAGCTGCATTTCCCTTCCAGAACAGTTTTGTGAGTACTGCAGCCTGAGGCTCTCTCCAGCTACCTAAAGGCAGCAGCACCAACATTTCTACTGGTTTGTCACCTGCCCAGGCCAAGATCCAATCATTCAAACCATTCCTTTATAGAGAGTACAGTCCCTCCTCTTTACTCCCTGAGACTAGTTCAGCTGGTGCTAAAAACACCAAGGTTGTGGGTTTAACCCCTGTATGGGCGACTCACTTCCAAGTTGACTTGATGATGCTTGTGGGTCCTTTTCAACTCAGAATATTCTGTGATCTGTGACCTGTCCACTCTCTTTTTTCTCTTTTCAGCCCATAAAAGGCCTGAAATACCTCTTGTGGCTCTTCACCTGACAAATCCTATGCTATGCATGGCCTGACAACAAACCTGGGGGTGGATTCTCTCACAGCTGAGTGCTTACTTTGCTGTCCACAATCTGCTTTGCAGCACAGATCACAACAGATGAGCGGGAAAAATGATATCATACCTTTTAAATTGCTTTTTTTGGGAGTATGTTTGAAGGGGATCAAGAGCAGTTTTATTCTAAGGCCCAGAAAGCAGAAAAATAGATTCTGAAAAAAAAAAAAAAGAAGCAACAAACATACAAGATCTTCCATCTAACAACACCATAAAGCAGAATATGACTTTTTAATGTTAAAAACAGACATGTGATCTTCAGAGAGGTCTTAGGAACAGAGTGGGAACTGATTGCAGCCTTCATAATAAGAAAAATTATTATTCTTAGCATTCTTACACAATACAGACTATTTTGGATGAGAATTAAGCTGCCTGTAAAGCATCCAGAGCATTCTAACCACCGCAGCTTTTCAACAGACCGATTTTTTTTTTCCTGTTTATCAAGAAAATCACTATTCTTTGCCAGTTTTTGAACATTTGCACAGCTTTAAAAATCTGTCAGATCTTTGGACAGATATTTCTTGGCATTTCTACGCCACCTTGAACAACAGTACCTGATTCATGGCAGCACTACATCATGGCCACTATGCAAAGCCAGAGAGAAAGAGAACTACCCTCTATTTTTAAAGTTTCAAAATTCACTAACAAAAATTAATGCCAAACCCACACATTTTCAAACTACACAAATGAACAGTAATTAGTGTCACAGTGAACTAATACTTATACCTGCAAAATTAGCAGTAGGTACTCCGAGCTGTCATCTCCTCCTACCCTTCTGCAAATTAGGAGAAATCTAAATTTAGCTATACAAGTTAAACCTCCTGCTATTGCTACATCTAGACTGGGAAGCAACTATAAATATGTACATACTTATATATATTTGGGGTAATTTGAGATAATAGCAAGAAAATAGATTAATTTGCACCCTTCATAGATGTTTATTTTGTTGACATTTGACTTTATTTTGTTGATGCTAACAGTCTCACAAACCAATGAGAGTTGATTCTGAGTTGGGAGTTCAAAACCTTTTTCCTGAATTCTAATTGTAAAAAATGTGAAATAATTACATGAATTAAGGAGTTTCAGCTTTTATTAATTTCTGGTAACATAAGAAAAGATTATTTTTGTTTTGGTAGATGACTAGACCTATGCAATTAGATTGTGCAACACATGTAATTTGTTTTCACTTGCAGAATGTATATAACTTCATTCTTCCCCTCTTAGCTGTGCTCAGTGTATACTGGAATAAAGTAGTATGGTTTTAAAACCAAAACAATTATCATTCTACCTCAAAATGAACAGAAGTTATATTGAAGAGGACAGAACACTTGTCAATTCCCTACTTGGAAGAAGTTCAGTAACATGCTGAGTTACATGCAACATAATAAAATATGATTATTTGGGATGATCATTCTGCTAATATTGTAAAAATTTTTAAAAAAGAAAGGGCTCCAAATTACCTTCCCCTTGGAAGAATTAATGTTAAATTTAGATGACATGAATTTGTCTGTGATGCTCTCAGATCTCAGCTAGAACAATAATCTTCTAGGGACGTTCCAAGGAAATCTCTTAAAGACATGCTAGTGAGTCATCTGGTCAGGAGCTAAAGAACACTGACTGGCTTTGGAAACTGTTCTTCCTCAACATCTAATCTGGGATTAGATATTGTAATGATTAAGAGACTGTAAGCAACCTGGAAGAAGGACACTGTACTCCAAGTAGTTCATGCATCACGCGATGCTGCTGTGAGTCAGGCTGTACATCCTCAGTAGGGAGATAAATAACGTATTTGCATATGTAAAAAACTTCTTTTCAGAGTAGCAGTACTCAAAAGCTCCCACCCTATAAGCACCTCCTCCTATGCAGAAGATCTGTAACCCTTTCATAAGACAAGAGACCATTATGCATAAATTTAAGCCCATTCAGGCTCTTTATCAGAGATCTGAACTGACAAATCAATCTCTAATTGATACAGAACAGACTTTTACTCCAGGTTGGTATGACAAATGAGAAAGTAAGGCAAGTTAGAGGGACAGACAGAACAGAAAACAACTAGATTCCTCTGAGATAAGTACAAATCAGAAGGTACCATACCAGTTGAGTGGAAAGAAAATGCCTTCCCAATTCCAATACTATCATACAGAAAGTCTTAAATTTGTCCCAGATTTGCCAGTGTCTAATTGCTACTATAGGATAAGTCACCACTTCCCTCTAGAAAAGCTCTCAAAACAAGTCTTATGAGAGCTTAGTTTCCAAAGCACATGAAACACTGGAAAAATAATAAGCTACATTATTACATATATGTTCTTCATATTTATTCATGAAACTACCTTCAGAGTAGGTTGTTTTTAACAGATACTTTGTGTCCCTATGAGGTCTGAAGCTTACCATGTCCCTTGGAGCACTAGCTATTAACAATTCCTACAACAAAACATTCTGAATACATAGAAGTGCTCCAGATGTTCCTTCTCTGTCTCACCAAGCCCTTAATCCTTCCAATGCAGATATGACAGCCCCATCCCCTACAGCTGAGCAGCCTAAGGTGGCTCTGGCTGTTCCTGTTTAAGAGGTGGCCACTCAGCCAACTGCATATAATGAATTCTCCACCACCAAAGGCAGCACACCACCTAAACTCACTCTAACAAACCCCACGGCCCACCTTGTCATGCTCCACCCTGCCCTCAAAAGCAAATGGTGGAAAATATTTTGCATTTCTATCCCTCTTCTTCCTTTTGTCTAAAACTTGCAAGTGACCTGAAATAATAAGCATGGGCTGATTAATTACTGCATGTGTTCCCTTCTGCAGAGCTGAAAGGTCAGCTGGGGTAAAAGCAAAGGATGACATGACGAATAACACTAAACCCTCCTGGTTCTAAGCAGACACCTTGTTCAATGAACCACACACAAACCAAGAAAGGGTTCTTTTCACTACATGCACTCAGACTTAAAGAGACCAGCTGAGAAATGGCTGCTGAAGTATCAGCTCTGAAGATGGAGAAAAAATCTTATGTGGGCCTCCCTCCCAAGGCTAAGCGCTTAATGGCGTATTAAACATGCAGACATCTTAGTGCAGATTTCTAAGGATTTCTCTATATTTACATAACAGTTGGCAGCTTGCTCATCTGTGGTTGGGGTTTTTTGTTTGTTTGGGCTGATTTTTTTCTTCATAAAACCATCTGCAACAGTGTACTTGTTTTTACAGCTTTGTTTGTGTAGAAGAAGTGTTCACAACTGCATTTTCTCTTACTAAGTGTCACAAGACATCATTAGTACTTTTCTGGGTATGAGAACACAGATGTACCAAATAGCAGCAACCATCCCAAAGTGCTTTAATCTGAGAGTGCATTTTAGACCTGATTTTAACACTTTCTCTAACATGGCTTTGTTACATTATTGCTGTACTTGAGCGTTGAAATGCAGGGAAGTATATAATTTTCAGAAGCCTTTCATGTTATACTGATTGAGGACTGAAGAGGAAATCCAGAAAGATCAGAGTAACACCAGGTTAAGTCAGAAAACTTAAACATTGAAATATTTCTTGTTTGTTGAATTCTCCTACTCAAAAGTAGTCCTCCTATTTTAACTACAAGGTAGAGAAAATTTACTGTGAAGAGGTACAGCAATCTCTAACAGTCCTCAAAGCCACAAAAGTTAACACTGAGTTCATTCCTAATTTTGCCATCAACAATATCAGTCTTTCCACAGAGAAAAAGTAACTAGAGAGCAAGCAGGTGTTTTGAATCTAGCAAGACGATTATACAAATTAGTTTCTCCAGGTATATAATTATCAAATTCTTAAATCACTTACTTCAGAGACTGTAACAAGAGAAGGCATGCAGACAGGCTGAGCCATGTAGATTAAGCAATGAAAATGTTAATTACGAAAGTTACAGAAGGGAAAGGAAATAATACAGTTCCTCTACATTAGCATGTGGAGCCCTGGGCTCAGTAGCCACATGGTGAGGAAGACTTATCTAAAGCAAAACCAGGTAGAAAGTACAGCTCAGGCTTCAGACAGGGAAAAGAGAGCGCCAAATTTCTTAGTGTTGTCTCCTGTCCTCACTCTTTGCACATCCTTCTGCATGCCCAGGGGACAGAAGTAGCAGTCTAACAAGAAAAGGGGCAGATGTTGATGCTGATGCACACTCTACTACGCCAAGTCCCATGGGGCTCTGTGGCCAGTGTGTCAGCCAGCTTCAAGGCTGAAGCAGTGAGGAAAGACCCTTATAAATCTCTTCTCTATTTTACAGGTGCTTCTGTTATTGCACATATACATACTTCACCAGGAGTAGACAGAATACATAAAGTGTTTTCTTTCAGGACAGAAGAACAAGCTCCATAAATCACGGGCACATCACCCGCTGGTGGCTGACAAACATGCAGACAGAAGGCACTACATCAAGGGTAAGTTTGCAGGCCCCTGGGAGCCTGGGGACACAGCCTCATTAAGCAAAAAGAGCTTACTTACACTCTCTGCAAGGCTTGGGGACCAGTCTCCTTGGGCCATTGTGAAAACTACAGAAAGCACAGGAAGGGCCTAAGGACTCACTGATTGCTTCGAGTGTCACAGCCTCCTTTACAGGTCACGTTTAGATCTGCTGTAGTCCTATGGCATATCACCTTTGCTTCCACGTATGCATTCAGGCTATTAAAGTGTGCATCATTAAGAGCTATCTTTGCATTTCATACAGTAGAGGGAAGGACTTGGTTATGGTTTAATTAAACAAAGTCACTGGAGTGCCTCCTCCAAATCTGTCTTCCTAAGAAGACAGATTTTACCCCTGTGCAGTTGTAAAAGTATCAATCGAAGCAGCAGAGATGTATTCATCATGGCACAAAACCACGGCATGCTTTAGCTCAAATACACTGTATTTTCCTCACCTAAAAGCACACAAATAATCTGTTACTGCAACAGTAGCAAGTTATTTCACAATAACCTAGTTTCTAAACTACTCATCTGGCAGACCCAGCAGCAGTACTTCTTGCTCAGGACATTCCTAATGGATGTAACACATTCAAACCACCTACTCCCTGTCCCAATATCCCTCTTCATACACTCTTTGCTTGCTCTGCAGTTTGATGCAAGTGTAGCTAAAGAAGCATAAAGAAATTGAGAATAGGGGCATGTCAAGATGAAAAGCTCTCTCAGTAAAGTGAGTAGAGTAGGAAAAAAATAAAATCTGACTCTGCCCCATCACCAGCTTTTTAAAAATTAAATCTAACATGTGCCAAGAGGCCTAACAGCAACCTGTCACTGAAGTCCAGAGAAACTCTAGTGACTGCATCTACAAGATGAGCTCTCACCTCCTACATTCCTTCTTAAGAATCACCCACAGTTACCCTAAATTCCACCAGGAAGCAGAAACACTCCCAGAATACTAAGGCATTTTCGCATGTGTATGCTCTAGCCAAGATGCCAAAGTTGCTCTTTTCCAAGCACTATTTGCCTGTATTAGAGCAATAAACTAAGAACACTAAAGTAGGCTTTGCAGTAAGAGCCTTAGAAAAAACAGATACTGCGAGCTACCAACTCGAAGGACTTATTCAGCTTTCAGTAAAGATTCTCTCTGACATCTCTTGAAAAATCTTCTATATTGTAGAATACATTTTATCCTTCAGCATGCTAGGAATGACCTACACTGAAAACTAGGGGAGCAGAAGGAAGTTCTGAATGTACCTCAAGACATCATATTAAAATTGTATGTCCATAAACCAGGCTTTGCTTCCCTACAGTTCAGGTCCTTTATTATCTGCTGTCAGTCTGCTTAATATTTCTCTGTCTGTTAATGCTCACATACCTGCAGCCCATTGAGTGTTGCAGTTGGTAACAAAACTGATTGAGAAAGCAGGTGCAAATGCTTGAGCACTCGTGGAGAACTGAGGGCAGAGACCAACCAGGGCACACGTGCATCCCAGAATTGTGGGTACTGCCCAGCTGAGGCTGTAACTTGGGCTGCACTCTTCCTGTCCTTGCTGAACACAACATATTGTCTTATCTGCACTTGACAAATGGACAGTAGAACACTCAGAACAGGGGTTTGTGTTTATCAAATTTAAATACACTTAAGGGCAGCTCAGATCTTAATTCAAGGAAAGGCTGAAACTTCTCTGTCTCTTGGCTCAAATTAATCTCTGGTTAACTGTTGGAATGCACCAAGATAAAAATTTTAACTACTAAGTGACTTAACTGAAAGAACTTAAATGTGTGTCAACACTTTACCCTCCCATTCATTTGCTTCCTTGTACAATGAACAGAGTGCAGGAAGCAAACACACTGAAACAGTATGTGCTCCTTTCATTAATCACCAACTATATTAAATTATTTCCAGTTTTCTGGAAAAGAACACTAATGTTTTGCCATCATCTGTAGAAATGCTACTGTAGTTCTATAGATAAAAAAAAGCAGATGCCCTGTTAAAAAAAGAAAATATATGCATGTTTTAGTTCTAGATAACAGTAATACCAACATCCTCATCTTCATACCTCAATCCTCTCCCCCAAAGTGTTATTCTGATATAGAGTTAAACCAAAAAAATAGTTCAAATCCTTTCTTTAGTTAGGCATCCAAGTATTTACAGGATTTGAAGTTAGTTTTTAGCTTTCTATTTTTCCTTTCTCACAGAAGGAAAGTTTGTGAAGTTAGTTGACACCAACTTCCACATTCCAACGTAATCTGGAAAAGACAACACAAACTAACAGAAATAAATCTAATAGCCAACTCTACATCCAAAGGAACTCCATGGTTCCCCACAGCCTTTTTTTTTTTTTTTTTTTTTTTTAACAGCGTTTAAATCAATTTTCACCTCCAAATTCAGTGATTTATCCCTGTGTCATGACATTGGTTTCAGTACCAGGTAAAAACCCAAATCCTGGCATGTGATTTTAACTCACTGTAGCCATCTGTTTCAAGAGGATTATATGGATTTTTTTTTAAAGTGCTAGACACATTAAAAATAGCAGAGGCCCATTTCAAATGCTTTTTCAGCTACCTTATGTTAAAAATATCACTTAAGCTTGGAAGTCAAAGCTACACAACTGTGTAAATTTGCTGTGTCTATTGATGTCCTCTGACATCACAGAAGACCCAAAACTGATATTATATAAGTAGTAGTACAAGCAACAGCTATTTATTAGCATCTCCATTTTTATTATTCATGACTAAAGGAAGCATGCATAGTCCCTGTCTAAGTCTCAGCTATCCTCAGGCTTTCATTTAATAGCATAATTATAATTTCAAATATGGCAGATCTTCAAACACTGCTTCATTTTTATTTTGACAACTTAGTCCTAAAGTTTTCAAAACCGGGAAGAGAACACTTCCAAAGAACATTTGTTACCAAATATGAAAGTCTCATTCTGCTTCATGCATTGACTGTACACTTTCAGAGAATGAACACATTTCAGGCAGGTGGATAGATGTCTTTTTCTAAGATGTTTTGTTGCTAGGCAATATGTGTATTTCAAATCTTTTACTGCCTAGAAAAAAAAACCCACAAATTTTGTTTGCTTTGATTGAGATAGCTGGAACTGATCTGCTTTCTGTCTGAGCTGTGACTTGTTCTGCATACATGACAAAAAATCACTTCTATCCTATCGCCCTAGGCAGAAGAAGTAAACGTTCCATACATATCCAGAGCTATGGATTTTGTTTGCTTTTTAGTCCAAGAAACCTGTGTAATCTTCCCTGCAGGTGAAAAAATAGACCAAACAAAAGAAGCATTACAATTTCTATTTGATCAAACAGGTTGTTCATTTATTGTTAGATATATGATGGGCTTCTCATCCTAGCAATATCATACCTCCCTAACCACAAACAGGAAGAACCTAAGTGAAGCCATATTCCAATACATGACCCTAGTGTTGAAAAGTCATGACAAACCTTTTATTTCATTGGAATGACACCTTTAGTTGTCCCTATTCAAGGCCAACTTTCTGTAGAAATAGACTTGCTTTCTAGCCAGGCCAGAGGGGTGGGAAGGCAAGCACTAAGGATGTGCATACAGAAATGTGCCTCTGAATGAACAGGCTACTCCATGTTCCCTACTCCTCCCACTTGCATCATTTTACACTGCCTTGGCCTCTGCTTTTGGTTCCCATACAAATGTTAGTCACTGGACACAGGTTTCAAGAACTGTAGCAGCTTTGACTTTGGCACAGGCAAGAGACACAGCAAGCAACATCAAATCCCCTCATTTTGTGGTAGTTTATTATTGTAAGTAGTGAAGAATTCCATACCAGCTCTCTATCCTTCTTTTCTACTAAAACAGCCTCAAAATATAGAAATTTCTTGTTTAATTTAGTAATTTTATTATTATACTGATTTTTAAAAATAGCCAAGTAAAAAAATTGTATCAACCTACATCATAACAAGGCTACAGGTTTGCCTTGTTTTCTATGAATTCATTTAATCAAGGCCTTATGACAAAATGCTGTTCACATCCTCCAATACTGGTTTTCTTATTATATTATACTTCCATTTCTAACTTCCAGCATTATCTGATAGCTCCGGAATTCCACTGCTTTGGTAATCAATATTGAGATTTCAGATAAATTCAATTTCCAAAGATTTTGGCAATGATACAACAGATTACAGCAGCAACTTTTCACATCTGAAGTTCCCAATTATGTTTGAAATTAAAGTGAGGTGGGTGGTCTCAGCTTACTTTTACTGCTTTTCCCCCTCACAATTACTCAGCAGCTCAGCATCCCCATTTCCCCCTTCCTTGAACTCTCCACTCCCAAGAGAAAAAGTCTGTAATCTAAGATTAGAAATTTAAAAAAGAGAGAAATTCTTATATCCATCAAGGAAAATAGCTAAGCATGCATGAACAGTAATAAGCCATCAAATAGTGCTAGCAACCTTTTATTTCCAGAAGCACTAAGTTTCACTTGCCCCACTTAAATAATGAATTCAAAACCCTCCAGATCATTCATTGTCATAACTTCACAACCTTATTTGGAGATTAAAAATCTTCATATTCAATTCACTTTTAGAATAATCCCAATATGATAGCCATGATTTAAGCAAATGAAAGTTGCAGGCATCAAATCAGGCTACATTTACTAAGACCTCTGATTGTTCAGTGAACACAAATACAGCCTGTGCCCTCTGGAAGGGTACCATGGTGGGCAAGGGCTGATTTACCACTGCTGTGGGCTTAGGCAGGCACCACAACATTAGGCAACATCAGGAGGTGCTGACTCCTCTGTTTACAGCATCTGTGGTGACTTCCACCCCTCCAGGTTAGCTCTAGAGCCTGACACGCCAAACACCAATAGTTGGGGAAAAAGAAAATACTGCTGCAGCTGGCACCTGGGGCACAGAGGATGAAGAAAAGGATCATCTCAGCCGTCTCAGTACAGGGACTGTGAGCTGTCAACCCAGGAGGGGAAATAAGGGTCAGATGAAGGTGTTACACATAGAAAGCATGATAGCATCAAGCTACTATTCAATATCAGGCTACTTCCAGGTATGTTAAGTAGCACTTAGAGCAAAGGAAATAAAGAGCAATTAAGTGATTACTTCAGAGACAGTTCATAGTAAACAAAAAGGACACTCTTATGACATAACCCAAAGTCTACAGAGTAAACACAGCAGGCAATTACCAAAAAGTCAAGCAGACATACTGAATGACAAAATGAGACAGCAAAAAAAAAGTACCTTCATCAAAAAATGGTTTATTGTTTTGTTTTGGGTTTTTAAAAATATTTTTGCTGTGTAAATTCATCAGAAAATAACCTAAATGTAGGTAGAAGGGAAAACACAAAATAATACTCTTGTTTTCATGCTATGTCTGTACAAAGCTAAATAACTAAAGAGATTAAAAGTTATAAAAAGCATCATTAATTCACTCTCTGCAGAATAACTGTGGCAGTGCTTCCATACCACAGAACATCTTTCCAGTTGTCTGGCCTAGAGTTGATGAAGGAAAAGAAATGTTCTGATACCAAAGTTTTCAGTACTTTTGGAATTGGGATGTTGCACTGCAGCTGTTTTAGCAACTGCAGGCCCTAGCTTATGTAAAAGACTTCATTACAGATAAACAGGCCCCTTCCTCTTTCGTAGATTTGAAGTTAAAACTAATTAGACTGAATGATGTCGTGAACCAGTAGCTAACTTCACTATATATCAAGAGTATGGCTACTTACAACCAAGAAGTCACTTTAACAAGAAATCTGGTGATTTAGAAAACAATTAGTAATGAATTACTTAGATATTAACAGCAGATACTACAGAAAGATAAAATCTTCCCTTTCGTAACGTGTCTTGAAAGAAAGAAAATCAGAGTATCAATGTATTAGTAGATCGCTCTTCTGCAACCCCTTGCATCATGTTAGGCTCCTTACAGTTAATTATAAAGTGAAAGTACAAAGGAAAACTACTACATGCATCCCACAACTAGAGATAATGTTTTCCATTTACAAATTTTAATTGGAAAGCCATTTAAAAGGTCTTTTTCTGGAAATACGAAGAGCAAGGTGCTTACCTATTTCATCCATTATATTCAGTACTGAACACTCATTTGCACTGCAGAGGTCTACTGTGCATCCATGGCATGATCCATATCACCCTGTATGCATGGCTCCAATCTCCCAGCCTACATTTAAAAAACTCAAGCCAGCAATTCTGCAAACCTGCAGTAGAAAGGAGGAGTTGTCACAGAAGAAAAAGGTGCAGTTTCAGAATGTGTGAAGAGCGCATGCCACCAGGATATCCTTTCGAGGCCAAAACTGACCCCCTCTCACCATTTCTGGCCCAACATCTGATCAAAATGGAGTTTGTCACATCCACAGCATCATGAGATTATATGCAAGGACAGGGAGGGGGGAGAAGTCTGCGGAGCACTTCCCCGTGCTCTGCGTCAGTAGATTTGGGCTTAGCCTCTGTTAAGCAGCTCAAGCCACCGGTTATTGGTGCTGGCAGCTGTCTACCACACTGCCCCACTTCCTATTTCAAAACACACTGCCTGGGAAGGAGGCCCTGGCCAGCCAGCTCCAACCTGCTCCCAAATAAAATGGAGAAGTCAAACAGTGGAGCCTCCATGTTTGCCTTGAACAGCACTTCAACTGTTTAAAACACACCCTCACCTCCCTTTTCAAACAGCTTAATGCAAAGATCAGTTACAGTAATACTAAAAAAACCCAACAAGCATTTCAAGGTCAAAAACTGAATTGAGATGGGGCCTTGATTTTGAAGAATTTTTTGCATGTGTACATAAGCAGATTGTTTATTTACTTCAGGACTTCCAAGATTTCAGTATTAAATATATTATTTAGCATTTTAACATTTCTTGGACATCAGGTAATTCTTGATGTGTTTCTACCAGCTTGATAACAAATGAACCTTTTCAACAATCATAATGCAGTCATTAATGTCAACACTTTGCTCAATATGGCAAATCAGTTGCTAGCAGATTAATAGAAACTGCTATACAACTTCCCTCACCCTCAAATAAATTTTAATAGCATATTTAATCCAGATTTTAAGAAATACCTGCGCTCTAGGGACACCTATTCTGTGCCATGTTTAACTTTACACTAAAACATAACACACATCTGTGTAATATGACCGAACATAATTCTCCCCTGCAGTTCCCTCATTATACATTTTGTTACAAAACAATTAAAATCACAGTTGTCGCACCAGCAAAATCATACCTCCCATGCCAGTACCAGCAGCTAATAAACATGCTGGTTCTACACTAACCATTTGCTAAGCCATAACTACTGTACTCGTGTGCCACAAGGGCTTCTCCCACCCACTCTGTGTGCTGGCTCATGCACAGGAGCTTAAAAAGGCACAGAGCAGTCAAAGTCCTGTTCTGTGATATGAAAAGCAGCCATGTGGCTGGGATATAACCAGGGAGCCTGAGAGGGTGGGATTGAGCATGTAGTCATGTCAGAGCCTTCCCTCAGCAATGAAAATCCCAGGAGCACTAACCAGCACTTAGCCTCTCACAACTTGGATCTACATTTTTAGATGAAAACATTCCTATTCTCTGCTCTTTTTATCATCCATTTATTCAAATTATTGGTTCTGATGCAAACATTCTCCTTCAGTCCTACAACTGAAAACATCTGAAACCAAACTTTGCTGGGGGACTGGCTGCCCTGTCATGGGAACTGTAACTAAGGCTCTAGTAGCTGCTCCCATGAAACTGAGCCTGATGGTTTTATGCAATATTAGGGAAGTCGATAATACATAAACATTATGTATTTTAAGTTGCAAACTCAAAATAAAATGTAAATATTAATTACCTTGATTAGGAATACTCAAGATTAATTATCATTAATTTTATTATCTTTGTTCAGATGATGAGCAGGTAACTTGCTCTGCAAGAGCTCCCCTTGAGGTACAGCATATGAAGTATGGAAAGCACACAAAAAAAGCAAAACACAGCTCACTCAGGGCATGTCCAAAAACACCCCACTGATAGTGACTGCAAACCAGAATTAAAAACCTAGGGAGAGAACAGGTTAAACTAACACCACCCCTTCCAGCAATGGTTCTAAAAGGAGTGTTTGTCTATTCTGATACAGTCACACACAGTTCAGATACATGGCCTAAGGAGGTAAAAGCTATTCTATCACTGGCATTGTAGGGTAAATTAACTTGCTAATTCACTTTCGATTGCACAGTTCACTGAGCATACAATTACATAAAAAGGAGAATAAAAACTCATGCAATCAAGCATATTAAATTTGTACAGGTTTCTACATTATACAGAGTGGGGTCTTTTAAAATTCTGATAAATACATATACATAAACAAAACCACATCATTCACCTTTAAATCAAGTCACATGCAAAGCAATGAGCATATGCCATCCCTCTCTAGCACTGCCAGACAAAAGCTACATTGCCAAAAATAGCCACAGAGGGTGCTGGAGTAGCTGCAGAATGCCCTAGATACATGTAGGCCATAAAGATTGAGCTGCACTAATGCAAGGAAAACTTAGGCACTAAGGTTCATAACAGGCCAGGGCTGAAAAGAGAGAGGAAGATAAATTTCCATCCTTGAAGCTAATTTTTAATAGACGGTATTTTAGCCCAGTTTAAAAGGGAGAGTTAAAAGGGACAAAGCTGTTTCCATGCAGGGCCAGAACCCATGTATATATGCACAAAACATTACAGAAAAAGCATGTATTAAAACACCTGGTAGAGGCTTTCTGTGAAAAAGCCAGCTAAAAGAAAAACATGCACCTTTTTTTTTGTTTTAAAAGAATGTAGAGAGAGTCAAGTTTACAAGACCACTGGTAAATGTTTCTCCTAATCAGTTTCTGAATCGTTTTTAAGACAGGATTCCTTCCTACTCTTCTTCTGAAAAGAAGAGGAAAATTCACCCGGTGTTTTTTCCTAGATCATGTAAAATACTATAAGCTGAAAGAACTGAACTAGTTAAGATCAGGGTGCTAAGTGTTTAGGTCAGTTTCTATTGCACCTGAGCTGCTGTTAACAAGCAGGCCCCTGTCCATTAGCAGGGTTCATTAAGAGAGCTTTAAGTGGGGGGATAGGCTGCAGCCAAGGATGCAGGGAAGGGGGATAGGCACATGGGCTCAGTAGACATTGGGTGTGGGAAGGGGAGAACTATAGCAACCACACCAGCAGGAAAAGGAGGCTGAAGAGGGAGTACCTCAAACCAGCACAAGCAACCAAAGATGTAACCACAACACCGGAATATGGGGCATCCCTCTGCATCCCCATGGGGATATTGGCACAATCAAACAGTTCTGTAAGGTGCTTGTACACCAGGGCATGCAGGATGGGGAACAAACAGAAGGAACTGGAGATCTGTGTGCACTGACAGGGCTTTGACCTCATTGCAGTCATGGAGACAGGATGGGATAGCTCCCATGGGGTGGGATTACTGGAATGTTTGTTGTCATGCAGGGCCATGTGCTGTTTAGGAGAAATGGACCAGGAAGACACAGAGGTGGAGTTGGCCTCTATGTGAGACAACACTTAGCATGTATCAAGCTCTTTCTTGGGATGGATGGTGATCTGAGGGCCAGGATAAAAGGACAGACCAGTAAGAGAGACACTGTTGTGTTTGCTGCAGGCCACCTGATCAGTAGAAGGAAGCAGATGAGCCCTTCTATCGGCAGCTCAAAGCAGCCTCAGAGTCACAGGCATTGGCTCCTGTGGGGGACTTTAACCATCTGCTGAAGAAGCAACACATCAAAGAAGAGACTAACAGTAGAGAAGGTTCCTGGAAAGCATTGGTGACAACTTCCAGTCACAGGTAGTAGAGGACCCCACCAGGAATGGTGTGCTGCATGACTTCATGCTACCAAATGGGGAAGGCCTTGTTGGAGTTGTGAAAGGCTGGGAGCATCCTTGGCTGCAGCAACCATGAGATTGTGGAGTTCATTATTAGGTGAGGAGGAAACAGGCAGCAAGTAAGATTATAACCACGGACATCAGGAGTCCTGACTTTAGGGTCTTCAGGGATCTTCTCTGAAGATTCCTGTAGGAACAGGCCCTGTCAGGAAGAAGGATCCATAAGAGTTGACATCACTTCTGCCAGGCTCAAAAATGATGCATTGCAACAAGCAAGAAATCAGGGCAAGAGACTTTAATGGATGAATAAAGAACTGTCATTATTTAGCACAAGCATCATCAGAGAGTCATCTTCATAAACTTCAGCCATTTCATTTCAACAGACTTTGGATGCACTGACAAGTGTGTGTTTCTCAGTCAAATACTGAGAGTGACCAGATCTAATCTCTGCTGCAGAGAGAGCAGTGTTCTGTCTTTCTAATGCTATCCTCCAAGTTACCTCTGAGGAAGAAAGCTCAGTCTGAGTGAAGAGATCATTGGCTATATCAACTGACTGAGACAAAATGGATTTCCTCAGATTAGCAGAGGATTGCCTTACACTGGCAGGCCAGGCTTCACCTTCAGGAGGCAGATCAGCACGAGAAAGACCAGAGGCATCTCGACACATGCCCTGTCCCACTTACTGACTTGACTTTCCAAGAGGGCCTTCCTAAATTGCCTGTGAACCACCTATTGCTCTTCCTTTGTGTCTAAAAATGTCTCCATAATAAATTAGTGTATTAGTTATTATCATACATGTATAGATTTATTCAATTTCTATATCCTATTCCTTACATGTTAAACCAAAACCTGGATATTTTAACTACTTGCTTTCTGGTTGACAGGAAACAATCGCAATTATGGGGCTGAAGAGTTTCCTGGCAAGACACGTTTCCACTGTAGATTCAATGTCCTCACAAAATTATTTTAGTGCATGGACAGAAAAAGCTTCTGAAAATCTGAACAAGCAGTCACTTATTTCCCCTCCCAGCAGTCATAACACCACCTAATTTTATTTTTTTTTTCCTGCATAAGTCAATAGTCACTGTGGCATGAGAATAAGCAGAAGTCAGGGCTCCTTCGCTGTTCTGTTGTCTTTGCTCCTGGCTCACTGTGTGAGCTCTGTCCTTCCAACTGCACACAGAAGGGCAATGCCCCCATACTCAAGAGCAAGCTAGTATATAAACATCAAAAAGAACAGTTAAAACAGAAGCATTGGTACTGAGAGCAGATCTCATGTTGAAAACACTCCCCAAACCCCAAAGAGCATTAGCTGAAAACCGCTGAGTGCATTGGCTTAAGAGCAAGAAGAACAATATTAAGATTCCTTTTAAAAGTTCAGTCTCCTCCACACTGTCCTGAAAACAACCTGTGTAAGGCTAAGTATGGCCAAATGGGAGGGAGCGTGGATGGAAGCTGACAGATACCAGAAGTGCTCTGCAATTCCCATCCCAGGAAGGGAGAGAAACACACCTGTCTCTTTGAGTCCTCATGAGCCATTGGCCAGGAACAAGACCCGTAGGTGATCCAGGTAGTCCGAGATAATTCATTAGATGCTGAAAAAAGCCCTCCTTCTTCCCAACAATGTGATCCAAACACATAGAATATTTTTTATTCTTAACCCATAATTGCACATTTGATTACACAGTTTTAGCAAAAGAACTTTCTTCAACTATTTTGTATGAGCCTTAGGATGCCAATTTGACCTCAAGTTTTTTAAGTGTAGTTTATGTTGCTATACACATTTGGAACTTCAGTTAGGCCTATATCCACAGACTCTTTTTTTTTAATCAGCTGTTTTGATTAATAATATGGTTATGAGGGAATTTACTAGAGGGTGAGATTTGCTTCCCTTACACCAGCGTCCTAGAAGAGGAGAGAACTTAAGAGTTATTCCACACATTTATGTACCTAAGCAATGATGTCTGATACACTCTTCAGTAGGAGGCTGTCAGGAGTGTCATGGCTTCCGCTGTTGAGTAAAAATACCCAAGTTTCAGTCATGAGTAGTTAGTGTTAAGCAGCAGTGCATGTAGGGTTCCTTAATAAGAAAAGAGAGGTAGAATCCAGAATCTTGAAGTGCCATAGTTTGCAGTTAAGTAACATTAAAGAAAGAAAAATATTTCTGCTTATTACTGTCAGTTTGTAGCTCCTAGAAATGCAGGCTAAAGTGGCTAGTTTCACTAGGTTGTTATTACTGGAAAGACATGTGAACTTCAACAACCAGCTCCAGGAGAGGCCATTTTCCTTAGGAAGTGCACCACCTCTTTCCCAAATGCTTCAGTGTAGAGTCAAAGTGCTATACATGTAACTGCTGTACAGTATCCATGGGATGCATGTACCCTTTAGAATCATTGTCCACACACTTTTTAATAAGCACATCTGTATCCAAATGTGACTACACACCTACACATCCTTTCTGTGACAACTGCCAAGAATTGCACCTTGCCTGATCTGCTGGTGCACCTTTCCTCCCAGCTATGTCCTTTTCTCCTAGCAGACAAAAGTTTCTGGGAAGAACAGTCTCTTCTGCGTTTAATTAAGCTGTATGCTTGGCAAGTCTGTGAAGAAACTGCTCTAGACTAAGGAATTTAGTCAACAGATTTAAAAAACAGAGCCACACTATCAAGCACAGCAATTACTAAACAGTGAATAGAGCCTGAACAACCATGGAGCACAACCATGGAGCAGTTAAGTATTTGATTCAGTAGCAGAGTAGGCAGCCTCATTACTCCCCAAAGTGTTATTTGAGGCAGTTCATAAGCCGCTGCCAAATCCTAGTTTTAAGGCGGCAGCCTTGTTAGCTGATGTTAAAGTACTTGCAAAAACAACAACAACAAAAAAACACCAAACAAAAACAAAAACAAAACAAAAAAAAACCAACCCAAAAAAACCCCACCAAAACCCAAACAAAGAAAAAAACAAAAACTACAACAAAACCCCAACCAAAACAACAAACTGAAAAAGCCTCCCAAGCCTCCAAATAGCCAATAACCTTTGGGACCAGGTTCACTAAAATAATGCAGACTTTAGAGACCACATAGCAAAAAAACGAATGGACCACTTCACTTTTTTTGTGATAGTCTCTCTGAGGCACAGGCTAACTGTATCAGTACAGTCACTTCTAGCTTTTGTGTTTGAAAATGCTGACTTCATACATCCTGGATGACATCCACAATCCATCATTTTAACACCTCTTTCTGACTCATGATGCATTGTTTGCAATAAAATAAATGCAGCAGAGTCAAATTCAGTGCCAGGGCCCCCCAGCATAAGCAGTGAAGAAAATTGATGGTATGGCTGCAAAACAATATAGACATTTACTGCTAATAAGCATAAGAACAAACCCAAGGAATTTGGACCCAGTCCAGCATAGCTTCTCTCCACTTCTTGTAAATGCAGCTTTGATCTCTGGGAAGCTCTGAAGCATGAGTCAGATGAGCTACTGGCACACAAATAGACACTATTCCAAGACTGCAGGCTTCTGGGAAGCCCAGGTAAGTAAACATTGCAATAAAACAACATGAAGTGTGAAAAAGCAAGATTTCAGGAACAAAAGAAACAAAGCAGAAGTAACTCTTCTTTATATTGCCTCTCTTCCTTGTGCCAGACCTATCTTCCCACCAAATCCTATGGAAAGTTGTTCCCTGATGAGTAGTAGCCTCGGTATTTCAGGACTGAAGCCATTTGTTTCTCCATACAAGTAATACCAGGCTGTGCTGGAGCAGCACTGCCTGCAGTCCTGCCAGAACGCCTCAGCCTTCAGGAGAGGGATGATTCAGACCATTCATTTTAGAAGTCTCTTGCTCCAAACTCCCTTTCTCCAAGTTGCCTAATAGCCTAGTAACTCCCCACTTGCCAGAAAAAAAAGTAACTACTCCACTGCAAAATTATCAACTTTTTGTAGTTCTACTATTTTGAGATATGATGTGACAGGAGGAAGTACAGACCCACCCATAATTCAGAAGATAAACAGATCTGGGAGTCAAAGGCTGATGAGAAACTAGCACCAAATTCTTCAAGGCAACTTGCAAGCTTTCTCGTTCTTTGAAATGTATATTTTATGGTTATTTTTTTCAAGCAAGAATTAGAACACTAATTGTTTACTTGAAAAATGCAGTTCAGTTCAGTTCAATAAAGCCAGAGAGATCCAGACAGGGCAATAAGTGCTTTCAGTCCATTATCAAGAGAAGGATATAAGTGGTTTAAGAGTGGTCAGATTCACTACTTTTTCAATTTACTTTGCTTCAGAAGAATGACAACAGGGACAAAGTTGGCCCAGCCTTTTAATGGTGTTGCACAAGTCTAAGCATGCATCTTCTTGCCAGACATCTTTAAAATTCCCCACACACAGCACTACTTCTTAGGACAAACTGAGCTATGCACTACTCATGAGTTACAACTACATAGGGTAGAATTACAGTCATGCAAAACATTTGCAGCTCTGAAAAGAGTAAACCATTCAGTTGGAACTATCCCATGCAACATTTTAAATACTTCAAGGTCAATAAGCCTTGTTTTTACCTCATATAGTTTTTATTTCAACACCTATTCAGAGAATTTATTAAACAACCTTTGGAAAGGTTTTAAAAACCATGGGAAAGGAGCACACACGATGTCTAGCTTTTCAGTGCTCAAAAACAGAAGTACCTAAATCCTTTACTAGGTGGATTTCAACTGATACCATGGGATATCTTTCCAGATCTTTCCAGTTGTGACAGCTGACTACAAAATTCAGTGCCCATCTCTTTGTAGAATTAACTACAGGTGGCAATAGCCTAGCAGAGCTTTTCCCCCACTCTCTTAGAAGGAAAGTACTTGACACACTAGAGCAAGAACAGGATCTTGAATCAGCATCTACAAGCTTTGTGTTCCATTTTGCCAAAGCTTGTGATGCAATCAACAGCATAACTTCTTCCCACACTCCATTAATAGACTGCCTATGTCTGTATTTGTTTAAGGATTTTTAAAAAAAAAACAACTCAAAACAAACCACACACCACCTCCTCCATAGGTTAAGCGTTCCTACTTTGTTCACCTAGGGGTAAAGGAATGCCTTAACAACATTTACCTATTGCTCTTTCTCAAATAATCTATTTCAAGTATCGGAGGAGTTGCCAATGATGCCTCACAAACACCTATGCCACAGTATGTGGGTGAAGAGTAGTACCCTACATGCACAAGGGCAGATACAGGGACAAAGCTTCTCTTCACATCAGAAGCACTAAGCACTTAACCACAGCACTGCTCTGTGCTTTGCCACAGCAGCCAGTGGCAATCCTTGCTTGGAAAGCTTTGACACTAAGATATCCTTCAAAAGGTACCCACAGACAGCCGAAATACAAACACCGCTGATATAAAAAGTTTAGCCAAAAAGCTTCACCAAAATCACAAACCACACTGTAATATGTTAGAATGTCTTTACCCAGGTTGGACAGGGAATAGAAATACTTTTTTTTTTTTTTTTTTTTTTTTTTTTTTTTTTTTTTTTTTTTTTTTTTTTATTTCCCAGGCTGACCAGGCAGCTCTGTATCTAAAAAATTAACCAAAATATATTCAAATGGTATGGAAGATTATAAGAACTGTTGTACATATCTACATCTCAAGTCCATGAATAGGCAATCCAAAGCAGTGTCAGCAGAGCCAACAAACCAGCCTGGCAGGCAATCTCCATTTCCATCTGCCTGGCCACCCACACCTCAGCACACGGAGCTCTTGGTGTAGTGGCACGTGACAGGCAGAGCTCAGCGCACTATGGCCATCATGCTATGCAAGTGTCCCATTAAAAGAGCCCTGCTCTGCAAGCAGCAGTGTGTCAGCAGCTCTGACCACATACAGGCCATGCCAGCCCGGCCCAACCAGGTCACCGAGTACAGCACCAGGAAACAGCAGAAAAGGCACAACTGCCAATTAGCATAAGCCTCAATGCTCCACTTACTCAGCAGCCAGTTGTATTCAACACAAATTAGCTTCTCTTTCAGTACAAAGTCCCAATTAATCTTAAAGGCATGCAGGACACCAACAGACTCCCGATTTCCCTAATTTTATTTTTCTCCCTTTAAAAAGCAAAGCATAAAACATAATCCAACATTGCACAGCTTTGTAGTGCAGCACAAAATAAAGGTATTTGGAATGTGGCTTTAGCATTTATAATTGCACAGCAGTGTGTTATATAACAGAAAAGCCAGATCTCATTGGATTTTCTCATTTAAAGATCCAAGAGTGCAATAGGGAGCAGAGGTTGAAGCACATGCACACAGAGATTTCACATCCTTTAATACCTGCAAGTAGCAAAGCCTCCTCAAAAAATTACAGGCAAAACACATTGTTAAAAAAGTATTTGTGATATATACCTCACAAACACATATATGTTATGCTCCATATTAAAGCCTTCTGGAGGATACAATAAATGCTGTTTTTATTTAAAGAAGATTTAAGCAAAAGGAAAGTCTGACAAAAATAAAGGGAGAAAACCCTGTGCAGAGAATGGAAAGTAGGTGCGCTGTTGCTCAGCCACAAGTAATTAGAATCTCTTCGGCTGACTGTTTTCCCACAGAGTAATATTGAATAATCCCTACACAGCATGAAATACTTGAATCAGATGGGAAAGCTCTCATTATAATCACTATTGTCAGGATGTTCTGCAAAAACAAGTTCCCTCTCCCCAGAGAGGGAAACAGATACTGTTCCTGTAAATACTACTAACATTATATTTTTTCCGTAAGTCACAAGAATTTCCATGTGAAAAGGCAGTCTTTGTAGCACAGGTCGCAGAAGGACTGTTAATCAATAACTGGGTTTTTTTCCAATAACCAGTCTCAGAAGGCAGCAGCTCTAAAACTGAAAAACAAGCTTTCCTCAAGTGAAGGGCAAGCCTCTGTTTTTATAAATATATTGTTATGCCATCTGGAGAAAAAAATTTCATGAGGATGTGTAGTGACAGGGCAAGGGGGAATTGGCTTCAAACTAAAGGAAGGCAGGTTTAGATTAGATGTTAGAAAGGAATTCCCCACTGTGAGGGTGGTGAGGCACTGAAGCAGGTTGCCCATGGAAGATGTGGATGCCTGAAGTGCTTAAGGCTAGGTCGGATGTGTCTCTGGGCAATCTGGTCTAATGGAAGCCATCCCTGCTCACAGCAGGGGAGGTCAGAATTATATGATCCTTAAAGTTCCTTCCAGCCCAAACCATTCTGTGATTCTCTTAACTTCTCTAATTCTTGCTCACTCCCAGCCTCCTAGCTCAGTGTACTTCCACACTACCTCAGTCCACTGAAGAGAGGGCAGGTCGGATATTCTGTGAGGAGAATTTGCTGAGAGTGAGGATGGCAACAGTCTTTCAAAAGTAAGCAAATGCCTCATTACAACAGGTTTTATAACCACAGAGAAAAATTCTAAAATCTTATTTTTCTTAAAGGTATTGGATTCTGTTTACTTCAGAACAGAAGTTACTTACACAACATCCCATTTATAAGCACACAGTAATTCTACCAATCCACTTTAAGAAATACCTTGGCTCACTTTAAGCTTAAAATATGTAACCAACACTAGAAATCCAGAAGTGAACCTTCTCATGAAGTTGCTCCCTGCCTTGCTTCCTTCTAAAGTTAAGTTAGCTCATACAATTTCAAAAGCAGAAGTCTGCTTAAGCAACTCATTGGATGAAGTGTGTCAAATCCCACTCCTTGGAGCCATGAAAAGGGCACACAAAAGTTAATGGAAGAGGGAGAGTAACCTCTCTCCCTAACAGTCTCCCTTCCTTCTGAAAACTCCTGGGAACTCATCTGGTCAGGTTTACAAACCCATATTACCACTTCCCCTACTTCAAAAATAAAACAAAACAAAAAAACAAATAAAAACCCCAAAACAACCACACTCCCCACACCTCTCCCACAAAAGATCCAGAAACATAGAAGAGGCCAACAACATCTTAAAAGCACCCCTGCCCACGAGCTCTACTGAAAACTGGCTGGCAGACCTCAACATCAGCAAACCTACACGCCTTGATGTATAGGGAAAAAAAAAGCTTCACTTTAACCATCTGGGACTAGATTTTAGTGATAAGAGTTTGCTACTGGCAATTATCAAGATCTTTTTGAAAATAAATCCTAGGACAAGTGTAAGAAAAGTCCATAATCCAAGCCTGGAGTATAAAGGAAGACTAAACAGCAGCACTTTGAGAAAGTGTAAGCTAAATCTTCAAGGAGATTAGTTAAGAGTTCCCTTAAAGGAAACTACTAGTAGCAGCAAAACACACTGAACTCTTGACAGCAAGGCAGTAGCAGGGCCTGTTTGCAGAGCTAAACTGAGCACAAATCACCTCTGCAAATCTTGGGGCAGGGGCCTTTTCAGAACTGCAACACAATTATCATGGAGATGCTGCCTTCGCTTCCCAGGAAAGGAAGATCAAACCATCACTCTACTACCTTAAATATTTCAGTCCTGGAACATTGCTCATCATGCAGATGCCACAAACATGTGAAATCTGATAGGAATTTTTAAAGCCTAACCAAAAAAGGAGGCATCCACAAGCACCTCTGTGCTGTGTGTGAGCACCACAGTCTGCACAGTACTGCTTTGCTCTGCATCATTTATTAACTACAAAGATTTAGGTTGAACATACTTCAGTGAAAAACCAGGCTGTGCTACATGCAACCTTCAGTGGCACTGAGCATGTGAGGTACAGTTTACTGCAGCATGACTCCACCCAGCTCACAGGGATGGTGAGGCTCATAAAGTCCCTGGACAAACTATGACAACTGTGTTTCCTAAAATTGAGAATAACCTGGTAGAGAAAAATACTAGCACAGAAGTAGATCAATACATTACAGCATAATTCAGAAAAAATAAATTGGAAGTTTAAGAACATATATATCAACATATCAAACAGTGATAACCCAGGCACAACAAGCACAAACCAGGTCTGCAGCCTGGTTTTATTGCCAATATCTCACTCAGCAGCTGGTTGTTGCTGTCCTTTTCTGATTTACAGATGGCAACTGCCGTCTGCTTTTTTCTTTACCTTTTATTTTGCAATTTACTGCAAGTAAACATATCACTGCCATAGTTAGGTGGCTAGAGAAATTTGTTTGTATTTAGAAAAACCCAACAAAACCTACTTTTTCTCCCTTTGCTACAGGGAATAAGAGTGAGGTAAACGTTTTCATTTTTCTGGTGAAAGGAAATGCACATGAAAAGGGAAAGTAACATTATCTAGGATTTGTATAGACTGCATGTCCAAGATAAGGTGTACATTCCTCAATGAAAGCACTGCTACAACTGAGAAGAAATGACAGGCAGGAAGATTCATCAAATTGTTTTCCACCACACTGCCACTCCTGCACTATAAACTAGTGCAAACTCCACTGACATTACATCTCTATCTTCAGAAACAGCTCAGATGTGTTTGATGTGATTTGTGGTGTCTTACTTTGCATACAAGCCAAAATTCAGTACTCTAATTTTCACCAGTGCCTTAAGTCAGCAAGCAGGCAATGAGGAAATTGACTTTGAAAAAAGGAAAAAAACCCCCAAAGACAGAACTGGTTGTGTAAAAGAATGACTTCTTATGTCAAGGGCAGGTAACTGGATAAACCTGCATTTCCAAAACAGCTTTCAGAAAAGCTTCCTGAAGCAGAATTGAGAAACCAGATAGCTTTGTACACTAAGATACAACAGTATGAATCAAGTTCTGTCAGCACTTCTATAATACGCCTTGTCCGTGCAGGAGTTTAAAACGAAGCTGAAAAAGATCAGGAATTCAAGAATGAAAAAAACCCCACCCAAGCCTTTTCAGCACATTTAACAAGATATTCTAGAGCTTTTAAGTTGAGGATCTTTCACTGAATTTTCGACTGGTCAGACTGTCTGCCCAGGACATCAGCATGTATTCCCAGCAATCAAATCAGAACTCAGGCATCCTACAGAAAATTGAGTTTTGAAAGTGTTACTTCCTCAATCCTTTTCTTTTGCCTCCCAAGAGAAAGATGATAAAAATTCTTCCTTATGTTTTCTATGTCATTGACTATCCTCAGATCTTTCAGGGAGCATCCCTGTTCTTGTAAGAAAAGAAAATTAGGAAAAAAAACATTTTTAGCGCAGCATACCATGCAATAGGAGGTAGGTATGGCACTATGCTGCAGCAAAGCTCTTCTGAAGACAAAATTGCACTAGCAGGAGTATTTGCTGCAGGGGTGTGCAGTGGCACCAGCCTCATTCCATAGCCCTCCAATGCTAAGCAAAAAGCCAGTGGCAGACTACAGAAGAAATCTGTGAGCGGTGTGCCTGGTGGGCCAGATTGTAGAAGGACAGTTAGTCCTACATCAGCCTCAGATATAAGAGGAAGACCCTAAAGAATGTTGACAGTGAAAACAAATCAATAAACCAATCAACCTCTGTGTGAAGACTAGGCCAATCAGTAGGCATTACTGGAGGCTCAGACTGTAGTGGTGTGAAGCAAAAGAAATAAAGACTGATGAGCAGGTGGCCAGCAACCAAACTACAAATCCAGTCGCTAAGTACATTGAGACCCTTCTGGGAACTCCAGTTCCTTAATCATTTCTCCTGGCTTCTTGAGAGCTTTGGATAATTCTCAGAACAGGAGGCAAGGAGTCAGTTTGCCTAGAAATTAAATCGATTGTAGATTTGACCTCCAACATGCACTGCTGAAGACCACTGGCTGAGATTAGAGACCAGCTGAAAACCTACAAATGTGACTTCTGAGGAGTAATACCTGCTTTCTCTGAAGCCATCTGTACAGACACTAGTACCAGAAAAGGAAGAGTGCTTCATCTAACTGAATTTTTATTCCTGTGTAATAGGCATCAACTGGAAGGCCTCTATAATTTGGAATCTCTGCTACTTGCCACATTTTACATCTCAGCAGATACCTGTGCTTGATTTATTCCAACTCTTAATTCCAAACCTAGTTTCTTCTCAGTGACAACTGCACAGATAAACTGCATAAAATTGTGCAGAAATATAGCTAATCCCTGAGAAAAACTATGCTTCCTCCAGAAAGCTGAAAAGGAAAACTAGGCTTCAACAGATCTGAAACAACTGGATGAAAATCTATTCATCCAGAACAGAAGGTAATGAAAATTTCAATAGACATTGAAAGGCAATCTTGTACCATCATCCCATTGACGCTACAGAAGGTGTTAATCTACCCCAAAACAACCCAAGTGTTCCCCAGCAGAAAAGCACGGAGTACAGCCACAGGCCTGTGTCAGTACAGACAAAGTAGTTCGGTTTTCCACTGGTGTAGCCTGCTCCAAACCCACTGTCCCCTCCACCACAACAGGAACACAGCTCTGCTTTCTGGAGAAACCTGCATCCAGGTTAAGCTTCAGTGAACTGCCTTCTGGAGCTTTGTTTTCTCTAGCCATTATCAGCAGGTTAATCATTTAAAGGAGAAAGTGAAGCTAGCATTCAAGTGTTTCTCCTCTGAAACTGCCAGCATAAAAAGAAAATTAATACTGTCTGCACGCTACCCCTAGTCATTCCTCCCTTAAACTTGACTAAGCAGTTAAGGCAACCTCTGTACACTAAGATGAGGCTTGGGACAATTTAGTCATTTAATGACTCTCATAGTCAGACCTATAAGTCAATGAGAGTTTTATGCAGAATCTATAAACGTGATTCCACTCTGCTGAAAAAGAAAAATAATTTACTTCAAGCAACAAGACTTCAAAGCCCAAGTCTTAGAATACTCCCAAATTTCATTTCTGATATTTTATCTGCATTTTTATTTGTTTATTAAACATTTCCCCTTAGTATCTCTTATATTCATTATAAAAATCTGACCCACAGACATCAGTATCCACTCAAACCATGCTTCAACTCAATGCATCTAGAACTCATGAGTTTCAAGTAGTGCTTGGCTGCAAAAACAGTGCACTGTGAGATGCACCTTCAGTGACTGAGGGCAGTTCATTAAGACAGAGCAAATTGCATTAATCATTGTGGCATTTGTTCTGGCATATTACTGTTGTGGCCTGAGGTTGGGTAGACTAGATTAACTAATACCTTAGCACATCTCACCAAAAAACAAAAAAATCCCACATCCACAGATCACTTCTGAAGAGGCTTCTGATAATATCATGAGACTTTTTTGGGATGCGTTCATTCAGAACTCTTAATTCTCAAATAACAGAAAAACAAGATCTCCAGTTTTAAGTACAGATTGAATTTAAAGAAGCAAAAAATTTAAAAAGACACAAAAATTACTCTGTAGGTAGATGAGAAAGCAAAGAACGCACACGTGAACTTGTGTAGGAAGAGAAATTATGTACTCCCACAGAATCAGCTGATCCTAGTAAAACATAGAGCTCCATCACCACTCATAGCCAGAAGCCATCCTCTAGGCCAGTGCTTATTAATTTCTCTGGAGTTCAATATGACAAGAAAAAGCTTTTCCCTTAAAAATAAATCCAGACTGCCATGTACCTGCGTACAAAACCAACTTAGAGGGAGAGAACAGATGCAGCAGTTTCTGAGCAAGCTTTGCAAACAGCAGCAAGAGCACCAAGACCCAACAAAACCACAATCACAAAAACATCAGGGCATCAAACTGCAACATATTTCTTTTAAAAACACGTGCTTAGCCATTGCCTCAATTTTTCACTGCAAAATAAAAACATGGCCCTACCTGGGTATGTAATTCAGTATAATAGGACACAGAAATCCATTTCTTCTTGCTGTCAGCTTATTCCAAAGGCATGTATACTGTGTAAAGTCCTCGAAAGAGTATTATTTGCATATATTCAGGGAAAAAAGAATGTAACAAGACCTCAGAAAATTTCAGAATTCTTAGACAGATCTATCACTTTCCAAGTTTTTTCTCCCCATAAGAAATGGCCATGAACCTACATTTCTTTTACATTTATTTTCCACACAGAATCAGGTACCAAATTCCAGGTTTTAAAGTCACGACTTTTACAGAGGTAATAGTGAATAAGGAAAAAACTCCACTGTTTGCTATCAATCTTTAATAAGTGGTGTTTCTTATACAAAAGCTTTCTTGAGAGTTATCTCAAATAAACTGAACACCCATCTTTTTGCAACTTCAACAAGCACCCTATCCTGTGAGTACAGCAGCCAAATGTTGCATCCTATTCTCATCAGGACAGTTTTGCCAAACATTGTGTTATTATTTGGATCTTGGTTGAAATAACACCATCTACATACAAAAGCTATTTTGGAAAATTCAGTTTTTCCTTAAAAGGGATTATCCTAGTTCACATGCCAAGTTAAACTAAATGCACCCAAACAAATAACTTAAACTTCCAAGACTGTCAACGTTGTATTTTTCTTTTTTACTTTTGCCATCGATGTACTCAATGTCAAGCGTGTTCCCTAAGCACACAAATAGACCACAGGCTGTTTCCCCACAAAAAAGTAGTCGTCAAAAGAACTGGACAGAATCCTCTAGAATCAGCAGTGGAAGCCTCTTCTCATGGGGCTCAGACAGAGGTGTAAGATGATTCTCACGCAGCACAGATAAGCACCGTCAGTAATCCCAGCACACACTTTGATGAACAGGCTGTGTTACAACACAAGCCAAGTCCTCAGACCTTGGACTTTCACTCTGAAAGCCAGAGGGACTGAACAAATCAGATTTGCTCTACTGGTCTGCAGATACATTCCCTGCTATCCCCCAGACTTCCAGCATAGTCTCTTTTCTTTACAGCTTACAAATTACTTCATGTTAAGATCCCTTTGTCACGGTTAAAAATGAGATGTTTCCTGCTACCTGGCACCTACAGCTGTGAATGGGGACTCCCTACAAACAGAAGCAGCAGTTTCCTGAAAAAAACACAAATTCCTTTTGTACCCTCAACAGCTGCACTGTAAGCAATTAATGTAGGGCTTTTTAAATAATGTACCTCCCAGATACGTTGAGAGGCGTTTTTAAAGACCTCCTTGCAATCTACAACTGCTTTGTGAGAGGAAGAGGAGGGGCAGACACTGGTTTCTGTGGTGACCAGTTACAGGACCTGAGGGAGAGGCCTGAAGTTGTGTCAGGGGAGGTTTAGGTTAGAATCAGAAAAAGGTTCTTCACCCAGAGAGTGGTTGGGCACCGGAACAGGCTCCCCAGGGAAATGGTCATAGCACCAAGCCTGACAGAGTTCAAGAAATGTTTGAGCAATACTCTTGGGCACGTGTTGTGATTCTCAGGGATGGCCTTGTGATGGGTCAGGAGTTGGACACCATGATCTTTGCGGATTCCTTCCAACTCACCTTTTTCCATGATTCTGTAAATATATGTCCAGAAGAATCACAGATACTTTTGGACCCATCTTCTCCTGGCCTTCTCTGGCAGAAAGAAAATGAGTGCACAGAAACATTAGCAGAACTCACTGGAAGGTGCAGAATGCCAGGCCACACTGTCCAGGTTCTCAACCCTGCCCCTTTACACAACCAGCATGGTAATGAGAATTGCTTCCTTTCCTTCCATCCATCATTTCCACTCACTTTGCCTCAAATGCAGATGGGCAAGATAGGGCTACATATTGTCAGAAAGACCTCCAATACTTAATTTTGGTAAGCCACCTCATCAGCCTTTAACAACTGCTCACTGTTTTGCCCCAAACAAATAGGAGGTCAGTCTCCTGACCAGCATCAAGAGGCCCCATTGATGAGAACCCCCATCCCAGGCAGTTTTGCTGGTTTAAAGTGTGGTGAAAGCCAGAGACTCAGCTGCCATTCTGGATCCTGCCTGAGGCAGAGACTCCGCAATGTGGGATAAAATTACACTTCCACACCCCATGCAATACCTGTTTTGTAAGTATACAGTTTCAGTTTCCAGGACTATCACTTTAATGCCCTTGAAGATGCCAAGTTCCCTTTTCTTTCAGGTATCTTAAGTTTGCTTTGCGTATAGACACACACAGTAACAGACAACAACTGAACTAGAAGTTAGATAATCTGAGTCTAAAAAGAAATATATGCTTCATTAATACATGCAGAACATAGAGACTAAGCACCTGGACAGTCATGACAGAAGAAATCTCCTCCATCTCTGTGGAAGAACAAACCTTTCATCAGAAATGAGCTGTATGCACAAACATTACCAGCCACACAACAGTGGCAAAATCTGCTGGTGATCACTGGCATCACTGTCATTCACCAAAGGACTGAAAAAGGCCCTTCTCTTGTTTTCAGGATGACAAAGAATCAGTGCTACTGTTCAGAAAGCTAAGGCATGTATGTCTAGCTTCATCATAGCAATACTCACTCAGCAGATTAGAGGTACCCTCCCTTGATCAGTTTTAAATAAGCAGGATGGTGATGCTAAAGAGCAGGATTCCACTGCTAAATTGAGACTTTTCATTAATTTGTCACAAATGTCATAATTATTTCAGTTATTAAGTATTCAAACCCGTAGCCCAGAAGCCTGAGCATTATTTTTCCAGCTTCATCAAATGATAGTTTTAGAAACACATTATCAACAGTTGAGAAGGTCTTCCTTCTAAGCAGGAGAGGAGGGAGGCATCACTTTAAAATTTCATAGAATTGAGTAAAGTTTTAAGGCTACATCCTAGGTGCACAAAATTAACCGAGCAGAGGAACAAAATCCTAATGCAGATTGAATTGTTCTTGCCTAAATTCAAGGAATGCCTGAGACGGAAGTTCACACACACAGGATGGATACCCATAATTAAACACTAATCTATCTAAAGTCATATCTTTGTGATTTACACACAGAACCACATACACACACTCACTTCAGTCACAGAAACAGTATCTGTTTTACTACAGGAGCTTTAAAGAAACTTTGAGGCTGTTAAGTGTGTGGTTATCTTCCTGTTTTGTCTGGTTTCTTTGTGAATATAGCTGCAGAACTGCAGGAAAGCTGGAAGCTAAACCAATAAACAATTCAAATGCAAAATAAGCTTCTGTAAACCCATTGAAATTGCATTTGAAGAGTACAGTATGTAGCAAAATTCCTGTATGTTATAACGAGAAAGGAGAATAAATAGGTGTAAAAGGATATTCAAAGTAATTTTTACTTGCACTCTTCTACTACACAACAGGATCTCAAGACCCTGTAATAGTGGGTTCCATACAGATATATAACAAATACGCAGGTTTTGTCCCAAAGCCAAGAGGAGGAAAGGAAGTTAAAATATTTGTTGAAAAAGCAGTAAATACAGTTCACATCAAAGGAAAGGAAAGATCAGGAGCACATGACTATAAAGGTTATTGCAGGCTTTTAGTATCTCCAGACAGAAAAGAAAAAGCCTTAACATTGTAATTATTTCTCTACAGTGGAGAAACAAACTCATTTTGCCTACCAGACTCCACCAATTACAATGCAGACAGCCAGACAAGCAAAGGAATGGTGGATAACAAAATCAATTTACAGAAAACCTCACAAATGCCACCCACTTTAAGATCCACTTAAATATTTGTTTCCCAGATCACAAAATCAACTCTCATAAAAAGTCTAATCAAGCCTTAGTACTCTGAGAAGACCTGAACCATGAAAATATTGATTATTTTAAACCTTGTGATGATATTTAAATACTCTTAATGGAGGAAAGAACTTCTTTACTTTGGAGTGTCTCAGATCCATTAAAGGTCTTTTGGGTTTTGAACTGCTCTACAGACAGGTCCAGCATGATAACAGAAACTGCAGATGAAGACATCACTTAGCCCATCTCCCACAAAGATGACACTGACTTAGAATGTGCTAGAGAGAAAAAAAGAAAACCAAACAAAAAAAACATCTCAGCAGCTGCAGGTTCTTGCTGAGCAAAAACAACAGGTAAAAAGCTAAGACAAGGCAAACCCTGTAAAGTAGTGAGAGAACAACAGACACTAAAGATTCATGAAAGCCCCACATGAGTCCATCCCCCAGTCAGAGCTGCACTGGAGTGACCTTACTCGGTGCCAGGTGAGAAGAACAGCACCCTGAGTCCATGCATTCTCCATGACCTGGCTTTCCAGCCTGAGCCACCTACACTGATAACATTCAAATGTACAAATGTAGCTGTTTACCCACACTACACATATCACTGTGCAAATGGTGTACTGCTCTAGAGACACTATGAGCTATTTAAGTATTTAGTAAAATGAAAAGCAAATTAATATAGTTCCAGAATATTTTGTACCATTTCCTATATTATTTCTCACCAGGAGCAATCAAGGTAAGCTGAATTTTTTTCTTCTTAAAACGTGAACTTGCTTGCCATCTGTGCTACTGTGCACATTCATCTACTTACATTTCACAGAAATGAGAGAAAATAAAGGAATAATCAAAAATCTAATCTCTGTTAAAATAAGAGACACAAAAGATGAGCACATCTGCCTGGCTCCTTCAAGTAGAAAAGAGTAGCTAAGTCAACAAACTGTTGAGAAACTAGTTGTACCATTGAAAAAAAAAAAGGAGAATTATTGATTTGTAGCTTTATGGACTGTTGACTCTGGAAGCCATCCAGTGGGTGAAAAAGGAAACTAATATGCTTCTTAAAACGTTAAGAACTCAATAACCTCACACTAGAGTTTGGATCTCCATTTTATATGGGGAGTTTCAAATACACGGAAGAGCAGGTAGCTATATACAAAAGACCCTAACACAATAGGCACATTAACAATGACTAGCAATATATATTTTATCATGAATCTCTAACCAGTTAGGTTTTTTATCATTCTGAGGAAAAAAAAAGAACCACAAGAAGCAAATTAAAAAAAAAAAAAATCCAACAAAACTTGCGTTCTGATTTTGTTTGTAAAGGATACCAAGCTAGCTATCTTTTTCCTTCAGGAAAAGAAAATAATCAGTTAGCTGTAAATTATTCAGCTCTAATAAATACACATACTATAAATTTGCTATTTAAATGCTTTCTAGCCTCTCCTGTTACATGGTAGAATGGTGATAACTGAAATTTGAAACAGTGTCTTGAGGCTACAAACTAACATTTGTTTTGTAAACAAAAACTGATAGAACCAACCCCTTCCCTCCCTCCCCAAAAGGAGTGCTCATACACATAGAATCACTTGAGTGCAAAAAAAAAAAAAAGGAATAAAATTCCAGTCACAAGTGTAAGTAGCAGAATCCCTGCCAGACTAAGCATTTAAACACTAGGAGCCATGTAGGAAACAGGAATTACATGATACAAGACAGACAGTGGCTACACAGGCTTGACAGTCCTGCTATAAATCAATGACCATCAGCATCCCTCTGCCACCACTGCTTACCTACCTCAAGCACCATAAATATTTTTCTTTAACACTCTGTTGGGTTTGTGTTTTCTGTTTTGTTTTGTTGACAGGCTTATAAAAGTCTGCATATTTGAACAATGTGTATTTTTCTATACTCTGCCAAAGGCACACTGCCCCTCCCACACATGAATGGAAGTATAGACAGTTTCACATTGTCTTTGGCAAAGCTGTCTTCTATAACAGGCAGGCATTGCATTCTCCAACCTACCCTTGCTTTTACCAGTTATTTACCCAGACTGTAAACAGAAATCAAAGTAAACACACAAAAACTCACTGATCTATTTCTGATGTAGAACCATTATCCCTACCAGTAGAAATGTGGTTAATAACTAAAAAGCATTTTTTTCTTCATAGCCAAAGCAGCTGATTGCATAACAAGCCAGGGGATTTAAATACACACTCACATTTGAGAGTGCCAACATGAACTGCCAAACTGCACCAGTCACTTACAGACCCTCTGTAGCACACAGAAGAGCTAATAAAACCCTGCTGTGCAGCATATCCCACAGGCAGCCCTGATCGCACTGCAGAACAGAAACGTACCTTTCAGGCTGGTGGAATTCCCATTTTTTTGCTGCTCATCCTCCTCATTAATGGTGAATAAACCTGGGGGATTTGGCCTGGCACTTTTCTTCAGTCTCTCTTGTCGGAGGGTAGTAGTTGAACCAGGCATGTTACTGCCTTGCTTATTAAAAAAAAGTAAGAAACTCCAGCCTCTGATTAGCTGCTAGCTGCAAAGCTGCCAGTTCATTTGAGCACTTGTAACAGATCCCCTATGGATAAGCAGCATGCACACAGCTGACAAAAACTAACATCCAGTCGGCAGCGAAAGGCTTGCAGTCCTTCCCCTCCTTGAAGAAAAGCCCTAATTAAAGGCACATTGGTTTGGATGCTGCTCTTCGCTGTCTTAACCTGCTCAATCAGATCCCAGCCCACAGCTCCAGGTTCCTTGCAGCAGCACCTTCTTCCCTGCAACCTTCTTCCAGCTACAGCACACTAAAATATTCAGCACGCAATACAAGAGGAGAAAATATGATACGCCGCTGTTAACAGTTGCCCTGACAACACGGACACATCCTAATCAAAGGAGGGTCTATGAGTGCTGTCTCCTCAGCTGCAGCGAGCCGGCCTTGGGAACGCTGCCGCCTGCACGCTTGTGGAGCGCTGGAAGCACCTCGGCAGCAGGGGCTGCTCCTTCCTCCTCTCCAGGCAGCGGGAGAATGGAGCTGCGGTTGCACAAGCAGATGAGCACTGAGTGAAAAGAAGCCTGGAAGGCTCCAGGCACGAACCTGCTTTTTGCTCAGCTGCTCTGCTTACGTTTAGAAATTTTAGCTTAACTTAAAACAATGAGAGGATGAGTCCTCTTCTATATTTGCATGTGCTGGGTGTCGTGTGTGCCACCGCCCCCCACCCCCCTTAATCACCTTCCTATGCAGTACATACCTTTTGCATTAGGAATGCATACACCCACAATTACAGGCAGGTGTTGGAACATTCTTTTCCACATGTGAAAATGAGAATTTCTAGTTTGTGTGGACAACGTGGGACAACAAAATTCTGAAAATTCTGTACCACATCATTAGTTTTACAGCACCAGCCTTTAACATACACTCGCAAAATGAGCAAAGTCCAAACAGCCCAGGTAGTTTTAGTTAATTGAGTTCCCTCATATGCTCGCATTCTGGATTTTCTTTAGCCGTTTACGACAGAATGCTTGCTCACAAGTTTTGCAATCCAAATGTTCCATCCTTCACAGCTGCAAAAGCCACTATGCAACATGCCGGATGTTTCACCTGAGAGACACCTCAATCGTCATCCGCTTCCACCTCAATTCAGTGTGTGCTCACCATTTCAAAATGCTACCAAAGAAAAACTGCCAGCTGGATAAAAGTACTTTATTTTTCCTCACTTCAGGGTTGTCTTGGTGGGTTTGTTTTTTTTTAAAGGGAATCTTGATGTAACCTGATCAGCCACCACAAGATGGCACAGACATCAGCTGACAAGTCTGTAGGTGGCTCATTGAAAACTGCGAGTTACACAGATGTGTGTGATCCCTCAACGACACAGGTAACAAAACTGAAGAAGGGTCAGAATTTATGACACGAACTATGTGGACTGCCGCAGTGGCCTGGGATGCTCTTTACAGAGGAATCCTGGATCATGCTCAGCTGGCAGGAGAGCTCTGTTCTTGCATGTCTCAGGCTCGTGAGCCAGGATCACAGCAGACTGAGAAGAACACAGCACCACCTGAAGGCTCAGCTGCACCATTCTTCCCTCTCCAGCATAGGCACAAAGCACCCAACCGAAACAGAAGCATTTTGCAGGAGGACACCATTTCAGAACCGAGCCCAGAGCCCACCTCTAGTATTCATTTCCTCCTGGCTACATCCTGCCTCTTGGCTACACCTTGGATCCTGGGCGTACACGGAAGCTGTACACGATGACATTTGTCTGCAGTTAGAGACGCCTTGTACTACAGGGTGTGGACAAAAGGGTAAGGAAAAAAACTCTAACACAAGCTGTTCTTTGGCTCAGCAATTTGCCTTCTGGTGTTTATACAGGCACTACTGCTTTATTCCATAAAGAGAAACAGCTTCATTCCTCAAATCCCATCCACCTAATGCTTCCCACAAACACTACATAACAGAACAGGCAACCCCATAGAAAGTGGACAGCAGTTAATACCATCACAATTTTTCATACGTGCCAAGAGTTGCCAACAGAACAAAAGTAACAGAAAACAATATTTGTATGGCAGCTTCGTTAAATATCGCTCCATCCCATTTCGCATATTAAGTAAGGATTTCTACCATTTAAAAAAATGATGTTTAATCACCTTTGATTGTTAATTTCCTTAAATAGGCCTTTCCAAACAGATAAGAAGTGTATAACACACAAAAATACACCAGACTGGAGTGGCTTTCCAGCTAGCAGGTACGTTTGTTTGCTGTTTCAACATATCCATTTCCCCATTATTGAAGGGGTCATGCAGAACAGCTACAGGACTGAGAATAACTTCCTTGGTCCTTGCAGGATCCCCCACACCCACAAGAGTGGCTTGCCCTCCCTACAAAATGTAGTAATAACCAAGTTTGATGCTTCAGGGGCTGGTGCAGATGGATTTGGGCAATGACACAAAGGCAACTGAGGTGTTGGTACATAGTTCTTCCTGCTGACTAAATAATGCAGAGGTGACAGAGGAAAAGAATCAACAGCACATTCAGCTTACACAGCACAGTTTTATTTCAAGGTCTCTGTGGTTAAAAACTATGCCAGGTAAAACATGTTTCCAAATGCCTAATAAAATGCCAGCTATTACATAAAAAAGACACCTATGATAATAAAAAAAATACCCCATAACTTTAGGCACTTGGGCATATTTTTTTTTCTGAAAAACATTCCTAAAAATACTATTAAACATATATTAAAGAACCAGTACTGCATAAAAGACTGACAATCCTACCTTTCCTCAATCCATTGATTTAGGGAAGAAAAAAGTTCCTGAGGTATTCCTAGCAGGAAAGATTTGCTTATTTCAGCCTTGTCTTATTTATGTGGGAGCTTCTATATGAAAACTGGGATGAAAGCAACATTCCCCCAAGGGAACAAAGGGGTGGATAATTTTAGCAACAAGGCTGTTAAATGCTTAAAAAAAAAAAAAAAGACAAAACAAAAGGAACAATTTTCTTACATAACCCACATTATTGATTCTGTTTCCCCCTCTAACCATTAGTCATCCTGTGTATTAAAACAATCACAGCTGAGCTCTCTTACTGATGGAGTGAGACTCTCTCAAGAGATGGAGTGAGGGCAACTGTGTACCTTGAGGGCACTGGGTCATTTTTAGGTTTTCCTTTTTACAACACCTGCAAACTGATTATCAGACAAACCATTACACTTAAACACACCCACTTTCACCCACTGAGTTCTATAGGTATAATTACCTGCACAAAACATCATCTGATATGCACCAGTCTTAAACAGCAGCTTGAACAAGGACTATTAGGACAATTATATCATGATAGGGGAAATGTAAATATTTATGACAACACACTGAGTGATGTTTCTGCTTTACCACCAGGTATACTTGATATCTTTACCTATGAAATGGAAAGGAAGTTGATGCCAGTCACCGTGGCTGAACTCTAAGATTTGCTGTCTTCTTTCATTTATAGGATTGTTTCACTCCCTGTAAACTATCCAAACTGACCATGAAGCTCATTACTATGATTTAGAGTATAATGATTTGTACGTAATTTTACATCCCACAGCTACTGCCTTGTGAAAGCTTCCCCTCAACTTACATATATTTTGTATCAAGAAACAGACCAAGTAAATACATTATTTTAGCATATATTCTTTTGCAGAGTGCCACTATTCCATTGTTCTTTCTGATTTTCTTATAACTGAGAAGTTCAGGGTAGGTATATATCTTATATATTTATGACAAGAAAGGATACAGAATTTTGCTTTTATATTCATGTTTTCCCTGCATGAAACAAAGTTCCATTGGGAACTTGTCGCAGTTGGACAAGAAATAAAGATGCTGGACTCCAGTCCAAAGGCAGAAGAGAATCAGAAGGCTTTTTTTACAATTCATTCAGCCTTTTTACAACATACTGCGCTAAAAAGGCACATTATTGATCCATAGGATTAACACCTCTCTCCATTGGTTAAGTAACAGGAATAGCAAAACAATACCTGAGACAGAGATTGTTATGGGAAAGAAATATTGTTTATACAATATTGTTTTGAAACAAGGAAAACTGTTGAAAAGTTTCCCTTGGGAAATGCTAGCAATCCTCAGGTTCAGAAATATCAGGCCTACAGGAACTAGGTTCCAAATGCTTCTTTCTTGGAAAAAAAAAATCAGGAAAATTCAGTTAAAATCTCCCATCCTGTTCTGCAAAAACATTACAACAAAAAAATTTCAGTGTACCTACTCATCAAAACACAGTCATATTTTGTATAGGTTTTCATACTTTCAATATTAATCATCTATGTCAAAAGCTTTTTCTAAGAATTCAATTAAAAATACATAATATAAGCAGTGCTAGATCATGCAATATCTCAAATTTGAAGGGATCCATAAAGATCATTACCTTCAACACCCCATCCCTCACAGGACTATGTTGGAACGCACATACACTAACTCCACTCCAAACTCAATATATTCCTAGTTTTCTTCAGGAGTCATATGTCTGTTTACTTTCTACTTCACTAAGTTTTAAATCAGGAAGTCAGGCCTAAAAGATGGAGAAAGTAGAGCTTTTTTTTTTTCCCTACTCATATGAGAAAACAGCTATTTACCTGGCATCAAAGGACTGAAAACCTCCTTTTCTATGGCTTGTAAATCTAGGACAAAACAAACTAGCCTTAAAAAGACAGGCAGGATTCATCCCCGCACCTGGTTTTGTGGGGTTTTTTACAGTTAACTTGGAAACTTGGAAAAATAGCCACTGTATCAGAAAAAACCACTTGCTTCCATTAAGTCAACCACTGTCTGAAACACCTAATTTTTTCCACTGCTGCTCTTTATTTTCTCTTCCTTCTACCTCTTATTTTCCAAAAATGACACATAATAACCTTGTCTTTATAGGTGTTTCTAAGTTTCTCCTCAAAGATATCTCTAAGGCCTCACTTTTACATACAAGATAATAAAGGACCAGCCAATTATTTTTACTGCAGTAACTGAATTGGTTTAAACAACTTCAGTATATAAAATCTGATATAATAACTGATTTCTTCTTTTCACCTTCTTGGAAGGAAAAAATGCCCCTTGAAATAACCAGTAAGAATATAAAATGGTAGAGAATAAGATGGGAAATCATCTTCCCAGTTTGCTGTCCCCTGACATGCACAGTGCCATTCACTGGACCAAGGGCTCTTAGGAGCTGCTCAGAAGTGAATCAGAAGGTAAGTGTTAACTGTTTCCCCTTCTGTCAAAGAAATCTAAATCTGTGTGCATTTCCATGTGTAGGAAAAATTTAGGAGAAGTCTGGAATCCCTGCCCTGTTTCAGTCAAACTCATTCATCAGCACAAAAAGACATATGAACATGAGGAGTTCATTAAGAACCTAATCAAGAGTCTCATCATACACAGACACTTTCCACACATACACACCAATAAAACAATGTAATACAAGACTTACAGTAACAAGTCTGTCACTTTTTTAAATTAAATTCATTTGCATAGTATGACTAATTATAAACATTGCACAAGGCACACCATGATGCACCAAAACCACATTCAATCATTCTTGGTCAACACTATTTATATATAACAGAAGGATGTTGGATTGGGCCCTATAGCAGAACTTATCATGTAACTTCCTGTAACTTCAACCAATGGTCAGCTGAATAAGGAAAGGCAGCAAGAACCTGGGAGTTCACAGGACAGTAGGAAAAAGGAATTTGGTAGAAGACAGAAGTTATGAATTCTAATTGCCTTACAACTAATAGCCAGGGCAATGTTATCCCTGCTTCCGTCTGCCAACAAAAAAACAACAACAACAAAAAACAAACCACCTTCTTTTCAGAATACCTGGGGTTTATACATGTCAAGAGAACCAAGCACTTGTATAGCACTCAAAATTAAGAGCACTTATGTACATACTAAGCTTTTCAGTAGAAATGAATACTTCAAAGAAAAGGTTCCAAGTTTTTTCACAGAAACAGGGACATGAAAGAAAAGGCAATATGCCAAGACCAAATTAAAATTTTTTTCCATTGTTGTATTACCAACAGTATCTGATGGATGTAATCCTGTGAACTGTGTTAATTACCAGCGCTTTCCTGACATCTTAGTTCACAACATTTTTCTTAGGGGATGACCAAGATGTCTGGACTTTTGGATAAGGGAGAACAGCATTTCAGATACAGAGACGTGGAATATTTGTAACATCAGTACTTTATTTCTCCCCTCACTAGTCTCACAGTGACTCTCCTTCTGAAGCACAAATCATTCCATCACCTCTCTGAAGAATCTCATTGTCAACAAGAGTCAGGGTTTCTAACTCCATTTATCTGAACAGCAAGGCAGCCTAGTCCTGCGGGGCATCTTAGCAGACAACTTAGGGTTGTTTCCCTTGAACTCTGACAGATCTCCTAGAATACATATTTTCAAGCTTGTTCCCTAAAGCCTACTTGTTTTCCTGAAAGCAAATACGTCATGACTCCAGAACCAACACTAAGGAAGAGCTGCAGAATTAAACCTGAACAAGTTTCACAAATACACCATTTCTCATGTATGTGTAAGGTGAAAAAAAAAAAAATAAAAAAAATATATATATAACACACACATAGCCTTTTTTGCCACAGCTCCTGGCAAACCTCTGCATTTCTCTTGTAGCAGTCACAGAGAGGGGAACCCCTTCCTGAAGGAAGGATGGATACACAGTTACCCCCAAAACAGCAGCAGCACACTGTGGGTTGTATTGTGGCTGCAGACTTACATATACTTTTTTCAAGTGGAAAAGAAAGTATGTTGTTGCAAGGTTATACAGTATTTACATAATTGAGGCAATTATTGCTCTGATCATTTAATTACATTTAACACCACAAATAATTTTCAGCTTTAGAGTATTAAATTTATCTGGGATAATAATAAATCATGCAAATAAAATATTAGCCATCTCAGAGTACTGTAAATTTATGATTTGTTATTTGCAGTTTGAAACAGCACATACACAAGTACCTATCTTCAAAATTAAGCCCAAGGAAAACAGCAATGCATGTTACTTTTACTAATTTAGTTAAAGTTCTCTTTCTTTACTGGAAGTACATAAGCCAGCTGTTTGACCATCACTTAACAGGCCTGATTCTTCATAAACTCAGATTTTTTGTTGGGTTTTTTTGGGTTCATTTTTCTGGCACTGTTTGGTTTGGGGGGTTTTGTGTGTCTGTGTGTTTAGAGTTACTTTGGTTTTGAATTTTTTGGGGAGAGGATTTTTTTTAACAGGGTTGGATCTTTGTTGTTGAGTTTGTGTTTCTTGTGGTTTGTTTCACGCACACTTTTTTTTTTGTTTTGTTTTTTTACACTAGTAATGCTGGGCGTAGGTGGGTGGAGAAAGACACCCTGACTCCCACTACACAATAAGCACATAAAAGGGCTCATTAAAACTTTCCCACAGTGTGTAGTCCTTGCACAGACTTTACTTGACCAATAAGAAATACCAAGACACAGTACTTGAACAGCTTTCTAAAGTCAAGGGACGGCTTCTATAAGGATTTTAACCTAAATTTAATTTAGTTGTATAATTTTCATTCTACAACATACTGATAAATCTGAGTCTCTGAGCATTCAGTGCTGCTTCAAAAAAACATTAATGTGGGACCAAAGATACAATCATAGGTTCTGATCCATAGGTTCTGATCCAATTTCAAAGTTTGAATAGATTTTCATCAGAGGGGTGGCAATAGAAGAATTGCTGATCCACTATTTATATATTAAAAGATAGAAAGGATTTGCAACATACTAACGCTTAGATAATCACGGGTGGAAATTACAGGACGCCCACCACACACAAGCTTCAACACTTGCAGCGTTTGTGAGCACACACCCTCCCCGTTTCCTCACACCTGGCGCTGCCACAGTCGCTATTTACGGTACGGGTGAGCTCAAGGAGCTGGGGTGGAGATGACCCTCGGGCGATCCCGCTGTGCTGGAGTACCGGGATATGCCCCCGGGGCCGCTGACTGGGCACGGCACAGACCGTCCCCTGCTCTGGCCACCGTGACCAGCGGCACCCGGCAGCTCCGCTTGGAAAGAACATGAATCGCCTGAGCAGGCAGAGAGACAAAACTCCTGTGTCACAACACTGTGGTGTAAATCCTCCCCAGCAAAACACGTTGGCACCGCTGGGAAAGTGCCATGGGAAGCAGAGCACGCCTTCAGTTCCCAGCCACTGTATGTTTTCTGCACTTTTGTGTTTTCCCTAATAATTTATCTACTTGTTTGGAAAAAATTAAAGATGAAATTTGATTTATTCTCAGATGGAGAAAATACCAGGATAAACAAGCAACAGATATAAAGTCCCACCAGTAGTTAAAAAGCGAACACCTCAAGCGTTCGGCTTTCACAAGCCACCTGGCACTGACATAATTTAAAGTGCAGATTTGTTTCGCTGCAAAAAGTACAGAGTAATACTAAGCTTACTTAGAGGAAAGAACTAACCACAACAGTACACAAAAACAGGGCATTAAAGCTTCTTTGCAACATTATAAACACATAGCTCTCTTTGGTATCCCAGAGCTTAGGCAAATTGTTACCTGCACAGAGAGCTGGCCAAGGCAGCCCAGAGCACGTGTGGGGAACTCCCACAGGCAGAGACATGCCTATGTTTATGGATGGGCAGCCATAAAATGAGTTGCCTCAGAAGGTTCTCTGTGCGGTATTCCCCACAAGAGGGCCCTTCTCATCTCAGGAATCACAGAAGAGCTTGTTTGCTCTATTAGATGCTGGAGTAGCGATGACTGAAAAATTCTAACTGGTATAAGTTAGAATTATGAGCACTGCATTCACTTTGCCATCAATACATTTATAAATAGCAGAATTCAAAAAACCCCCCTTCATTCTGATAATTAAGCCATTTACCCAAAGAAGGCTAGTTAAGTGCAGCAGACCATCTGTCAATAAAGGGAGCCACTTGTAACGTCTCCCTGCAAAACCCTTGTGGTGATGTTGAAGCTTAGCCCAGGGTCAGCCCTGAAAGTCTATATAGGTAGCCACAGGAGGCAAGGAAAGAAACAAACCAGCCACACACCACAACAACACACAGAGCTTTGTTTTTTCAACAGAGGCAATAGGTCGCCCAGTAGGTAGTTTTACCGAACACAGATGGGATGTTGACCTTCCTGAGGAGCCGGATCCAGACACAGGTGTTCTGCTTGCAGAGCAGACTGCAGCCAGAGCCACCTGCATGGCCCACCCTGAGCACACACATCTGCTCACTCATGGATGGACCAAAGAGCCGCAGAGCAGATCCCTGACATACTTTGAGGTTGTTCCTGTTTATGAACACCTGCAAAGTGGCCCCTGTGATAACTCAGGGACCTAAAAGGATCTCAGCAGAAACAAACAGTTTCACAGGAGTTTAACTCTGACATTTCATTCCCAAAGAAGTTTCAAATGAACTTTGACAGCACAAAGCAATTTAAATTCAAAATACTCAAAAACTTATGCAAGCAGATCCTTCTGTCTACAAATGTCCCAATGAGTAAAAGTTCGACACAGCAGCTTGAAATGAAACTATAAAGCAAACTCAGAACAAATCTAGGCACATAATTCCTTTTAAAACAGAACATATGCAAAATACATATCACCTGTTGGCTTATTTCTAGTTTTGGTAAGCAATTAGAAAAAGACTGATAATTCAGTTTAAAAAAAAAAAAAATCACACCAGCAATGTAAGGCAGAGAACTCAAAAAGAGTTCGTTAGAAATGGCTTCAAAAAAGCCCAGACACTCAGCTCTTTCCATGAAAAGTGAAGTCAACGTGGTTGCAAAGTCTGAAACACACGGGAACACAGATGCACATCCTTTCTGAAGCTGAACTTCAGAGTGATGCCTGGGAGTGACTTGTAAGGATTTCTGAGAAAAACCACTATACTTCTAAGTTTAATGAAGACAGCACTTGGATGGGTCTGCCCACAGCCATTGTTTGTGACTGCATCTCTGCATTACATAAAGTATGTATTAAAAACATACTGAGGAAACACAATTAATCAGCCAACAGCCATATGGCCTATTCATATGCTGTTTTGATAGAAAAGCTCACTCTTTGATTTAGAGATAAACTTGGACATATGCTAGAGAAGAACTAGCAAAGGGTGAGTAGAATGGGACTGTGGAGGAAGGTAAAAAAAGGAAAAAAAATGAGAGGACTAAAAGTTGAACTCGGACTTCACAGTCCAGCAAGCAGCAAAAGCAAACAGCATCCGCGCCTACAACAGTGATACAGCGGTCGATCCGCTTGCGTAAGCCAAAATCTCCTCCCTGCACCCTACTCGCCCTTAGGGCCAAAATAAAAGCGAGTTAAAACGTTCTCGCAGTGTACATCCTTCCTCAGAGGAGACGCAAGGACATCTCCCCGCTTTCCCTATAGGAAGCACGGGCTTGCAGCAGCGCGCCGCCCGCACGCGTTTGAGGCGCAGCCAAACCGCGGGGCCCCGCTGCGGGCCTCGCTCGGCAGGCGCCGGGGCGCTGCCACCAGGTACCTTGACCCTGCCGAGCCGTCCCTCCGCCCTAGCCGGGCTCGCCCCGTCCCCGTTAGCAGAGTCTTGCGGGTATCCTCCCCCCCATACTGCGGGAGCTCGGTGCTACCCCAAGCCCCGGTCACAGCCCGCAGCCCGGCGGCCGCCCCCTCCAGGCCCCCTCCTCTCCGGTCGCCGGGCGGCTCCGCGCCCCGCGTTAGCCCCGCCGCCGTGCGGGCGCCCCGCAGCACTCCGAGCCCTGGGAGCGGAGGTTTCAGAGCGACCAGCGGCGACCCGGGAACGACGGCGCGGCCCCGCCGCTGCCCCTGAGCGGGGTCGGGAGGGGTCTCGCCGCTACGGCGGGCACGGTTCGGGGGGTCCCCGGCCGGGGCCGGCGGTGCCCGGGGGAAGGCAGCGCAGCCCCCGCACAGCCGGGCGGCCGCGCA